>JAXCLQ010040752.1:0-22049 GCA_035584115.1 Cedrela odorata | reverse complement strand
AAAATTTATACATATATACATAAGGATGATATCCCTAGACCGTATGACACGATTGGTTCTAGGGCATATCTCCAACACTAGATTGATACATGATCTTCACAAAGAGTTACAAAATAATTACAAAGTCAACCAGATCGATACATGGACTTCAACAGATAGATACATGATCTTCATAGAAAGTTGGAAAATAATTACAGAGCAAATCAGATCGATATCTAACAAAAATAAATTGATATACCAAAACCCATAAATACTGTCAGTACAAACAGATCGATACTCGGGATGCAAATCATACTGTTCACTTAAAGAGATCGATACATGAAGAAATGGATCGATACTCCCTCTGAATTTAAAGCTCAATGGTAACTTCTGCAGCATTAATGGTGAACATTAAATACACCAAATTAAGTCGTTAAACATGAGTAGCTTCACAAAATGGATAGATATAAATAGAAGATATATAGTGAAGTTTTAGCACATTTTTATTAGCAATCAATATCAACGAGAAATTATTGAACAGTATTGAGATACGAAAATACTGAACTTTCTCTCTTTATTGTAATTCTTTCAAATCTTGTGTGAGAAAAATTTTTCTTGTGAAATGTTTATTGAAATATTCACTCTAGTATGAGAGCAAATCAAAAATACATTTGAAATTTGGTTTTGGGTAATTCTTCACCCGTACCAAAGAAGATCTTTGTGGTTACTCTTTATCCGAATAAAAAAGTATAAGGTTTCCCTTCACCTTAGAAGTAATGTACTGGGTTACTCTTGTCCCGTCAAAACAAGAAATTAGTGGAACCTCGGTGAAAGTCTTTTGCATCCGAAAGAGTGGAAGTAGGCCAATATTCGCCAAACCACTATAAAACTATTTTTGTATTTTTTTCTCTAAGTGCTGTTTTATTACTGCACTATATTACATACTATTTTATTTCTTAAATTTTGAAAACCTAACTTACCTCCCTCTTGGGTATTGCCAATTGGGCCAACAAGTGGTATTAGAGCCTAACTCAATTAAATAGGATTTACAACTTTAAGGAGTAGATTAAAATGGCATCTAGCAGTAATCTTATACAAATAGTAGAGGGACAATCTACAAACAGACCACTATTGTTTAATGGAATAGATTATACTTACTAGAAAAAGAAGATGCAAATCTTCTTATCAACATTAGATTTTGAAATCTTAAATGTAATTGAAGATGGATACTATCCACCCACAACTGAGGATGAAATCATTAGAGAGAGAAAACTCGAACTAAAAAGGGAATGAACTCCCAAAGAGAAAAATAGGTTCACCCTAAATGGAAAGGCAATGAACATTTTATATTGTGCTTTAGATAGAGTCGAATTCAATAGAATTTCAGGATGTGAAACGGCTAAATCAATTTGGGACATGCTAGAAGTCACACATGAAGGAACTAGTAGAGTTAAAGACTCTAAAATTAGTATGTTAGTTCATGATTATGAACTGTTTAAAATGAAATCGCATGAGAGCATAAAAGACATGTTTACTTGTTTCACTAACATCACTAATGATTTAAAAGCTCTTGGTAGAACTTACTCAAATATAGATATTGTAACAAAAATTCTAAGAAGTCTACCTAGAAGTTGGGAAGCTAAAGTTATGGCAATTAAGGAAGTAAAGGATTTAAGAATCTTACCTCTCGAGGAACTTCTCGGATTGTTCATGACATACGAGCTTAAAAGTAGACAAAATGACGATGAGGATAAAGAAAAGGGCAAAAGAAACATAGCACTAAAGAGCGCCAAAAAGGAAAAAAAGGAAGATGAAAGTGAACAAGACTCAGATGAAGATGATTTTTTCTCATGGCTAGAAAATTCAGAAAATTCTTCAACAAAGAAATGTCTAAAGGAAGAATCTAGAAAAAAAAGAGACTATCCAAGCAAGGATGGATTCAAGAAAAGCTTTGAAAAGGAAAAAGAAAAAGGGAAAGAAATCATTTGCTATGAATGCAAGAAACCAGGGCATATATAACCCGAATGTCTACTAAGAAAAGATAAGAAGGACAAGAATAAGAAGAAGGCAATGAAAGTGACATGGGATGACTCCTCCAGTGAAGAAAGCTCTTCATCATTAGAAACCGAGCGAGCAAATTTCTGTCTCATGGAAAAACTAGAAAATAAGGTAGCCTTTCTAGATCAAAACTTTTCATTTTATGACACATGTTCAAATAACGATGATGAATTATTAGATGGAGACTTGAATGAATTATATAAGGAACTTAGAAATGATTTTCAGGTCTTATATGCAAAATATAGAGAAGTAAAGAAAAAGAACTCTATGATATTAAATGAAAATGACTCATTGAAAATAAAAGTTAAAGAATTAGAAATTAAGAATGAATCTAGCTCACCTAATGAGCTTGATATGTTAAAAGATGAAAATAAAATATTGACAGGTGAAATAGCTTCTCTTAAAGATATCTTGGCTAAATTTACACATGGAAAAGTATCATTAGATAAACTCTTAGGTAGTCAAAGATTAGTATTTGATAAAGTCGGACTTGGATATAAACAAGGAATCAAACAAAAGTCGTATGCAAACTAGTTTGTGAAAGCTAAACAACAAGTAGCATCATCCACTACTTATCATTATTACAATAGAAAAGGGGCATTATAGCAACACATGTTTACACAAGAAAAATAAGTATAATAGATCTAAAATGATATGGGTACCTAAGGGAACACAATTTAAAGAAATTATGCATGCTAAAATAGTCCAGACCTTTAAGGGTAGAACTAATATCTATGGACCCAAAGTCACTAGGGTAACAAAATAAACCTGCTATTTATGTAGGTACTGCATGTGAAGAGCAACAAGTACAAAAAGAAGTGGTTCTTTGATAGTGGTTGCTTGAGATACATGATAGGAAATAAGAAGCTATTTCTTCATCTAAAGAAAGAAGAAAGGAAAGATGTGATATTTGGAGATAATAGCCGAGATAAGGTGAAAGGTATCGATACAATTAACCTTAATTCAATCACAATTAAAAATGTCTTATATATTAAAGGCCTTAAATATCATTTGCTTAGTATTAGCCAATTGTGTGATCATGGATATAAAATTATGTTTTTTATGAATGGTTGTGAAGTATTAGATGGGCATGAAAATAAATTATTCTATACACTTAGGAATAATGATGTATATATCATAGAATTAGAAAAATTAAATGAAATGAATGACATATGTTTACAAGCTCATTGTGATGATTCTTGGATGTGGCATAGAAGGCTAGGACATTGTAGTATGGATCTATTGTGAAAACTTGTCAAACAAGGTCTATTAGGAGATATTCCTAATCTAAAATTACAAAAGACAAAGTATGCGGTTTTTGCCTATTAGGAAAACAAGTTAAAACCTCTTTCCAATCCAAAAACTTAGTTTCCACAACTAGACCTTTAGAACTTCTTCATATGGTTCTCTTCGGACCAAATAGGGTAGCATCATTAGGAGTAAAACTATATGCATATGTAGTTATAGATGATTACTTAAGATTTATATAGGTTTTCTTCTTGGCAAATAAAAGTTACACATTTGAAACCTTTAATAAATTCTCAAGACAAATTGAAAATGAATTAAACTTCAAAATTATAAAAATTAGAAGTGATCAAGATGGAGAATTTGTAAACAAAGAATTTGAAAAACTTTTCCATGAGAATGGATATTCTCGCAATTTTTCTACACCTAGAACCCCACATAATAATGGAGTTGCCGAAAGAAAGAATAGAACTCTTCAAAAGATGGGTAAAACAATGTTAAGTGAATATATTTTATCCAAATACTTTTGGGCTGAGGCTATTAACACCGCGTATCATATAACCAATAGAGTTCTAATTAGAAAGATTTTGAACAAAACTCCATATGAATTAATCTTTCAAAAGAAACCTAAAATCAAATACTTCAGAGTTTTTGGATGTAATTGTAACATTCTTAATACTATAGATAACTTAGGAAAATTTGAGCCAAAATCTGATCTAAGAATATTTCTAGGTTATTCATCAAAGAGTAAAGTTTATAGAGTGTTCAACAAAAGAACTCAAGTCGTGGAAGAAAGTGTGCACATAACTTTTGATGAATATGATCTTGACTTGGCCAAATTGATTGCTAAAGAAAAGGAGAAAGAATTAGAAGCAATTGAAAATTTGGAGAAACTAAACTTGAATGATGAGTCATTGAAAAATCAAAGTGAATTTATAGAAGAAAATCAAGTGACTAAGGAACTCTCAAAGGCATGGAAATATAATTCTAGTCATCCAAAAGAACTAATAATAGGAGATCCCTCACTAGAAGTTAAAACTGGGAGAAAAATAAGAGAAATTGATGATAATCTAGATGAAGTTCAAAATCTAGCATTTGTCTATCAAATAAAACTAAAACAAGTTGAAGAAGCCTTAAGTGATGAAAATTGGTTAATGGTCATACAAGAAGAATTAATTCAATTTCAAAGAAATGAAGTTTAGACCTTAGTACCAAGACTAAATGGTTATCCAACAATAGGTACCAAGTGGGTATTTAGAAATAAACTTGATAAAAATGGCAACATCTCTTGAAACAAAGCTAGATTAATAGCTCAAGGATATAGTCAAGAAGAGGGAATAGACTATGATAAGACATATGCTCTCGTAGCAATATTATAAGCCATTAGAGTACTCTTAGCATTTACATGCCAAAAAAATTTCAAACTTTATCAAATGGATGTGAAAAGTGCCTTTTTAAATGGTGTTATAAATGAAGAAGTTTATGTAGAGCAATCTCCCGATTTTGAAAATTACAAATTTTCAAATTATGTCTTTAAACTCACTAAGGTACTTTATGGTTTAAAATAAGCATCTAGAGCTTGGTATGAAAGACTTAGTGAATTTTTGCTAAAACATAATTTTTTGAGGGGGAGTGTTGACACTATACTTTTTATTAAAACCAAAGATGATGATATTCTACTAGTGCAAATTTATATTGATGATATCATTTTTGGAAGTACAAATGAATCTTTATGTATTGAGTTTTCAAATCTAATGAAAGGTGAATTTTAAATGAGCATGATGGGAGAATTAAACTTCTTTTTAGGACTCCAAATTAAACAAACAAATGGTAAAATCTATGTCTCCCAATCAAAGTACATTAAAGAACTTTTAAGAAAATTTGATATGATAGAAGGCAAATCCATTCTAACTCTAATGAACACTTCCACTTCACTAGATAGAGATGAAAAAGAGAAGAGTGTCGACCAAAGATTATATAGAGGCATGATAGGATCTTTACTTTATTTAATCACCTCTAGACCTGACATTCTTTATGGAGTGTGTGTTTGTGCGAGATTTCAATCTAATCTTAAGGAGTCACATCTTGTAGCGGTAAAAAGAATCTTCCGATATTTAAGAACAAAACCAAATCTAGAATTATTTTATCTAAAGGATGATAAGTTTAGTTTAAAAGGCTACTCGGATGCTGACTATGGAGGATGCAAAGTAGATAAAAAATGTACAAGTGGTATTTACTATTTTCTTGGAAATGCCTTAGTGTCATGGTTTAACAAGAAACAAAACACTTTTGCACTTTCCACTACCGAAGCCAAATACATATCCGTAGGTAGTTGTTGTGCACAACTTTTATGGATCAAATACCAATTGCAAGATTATGGACTAAATCTTAGTAAAATACCTATTCTATGTAATAACACAAATGCCATAAATCTAACAAAAAATTTAGTTCATCACTCTAGAACTAAGCTCATAGAAATTTGTCATCACTTTATTAGAGATCATGTTAATAAAGGAGACATTTGTTTAGAATATATAAATACAAATTTCCAATTAGCTGATATTCTCACAAAACCACTTGATAGAGATCATTTTTGTGCAATTAGAACAGAATTAGGAATGATGGAAATTGTTTGATCATTGTTGAATATTTCCTGTCTATGTGTGTAACTGAAAAATTTAGCTACTGAAATGCATCGGATCAATACATCTATCACAGAGTATCGATACCATGATGACGGATCAATATGCCATTAAAAATATATCGATACCTTCATGAGTTAATATTCATGTATCGACACACTCTCTTAACATATTGATAGTGGAATTGATTTCCAATATGTATTGATATGCCTACTCTCAGATTGACACTTTGCATCCAAACAATGTATGATCACTTGAGTTTTTGAAATTTGTGAAAGACAAGTCATCAACTGCCAAAATTAAATGCTCATTAAAGACTAGACCAAAATTTGAGTCTGCCTTTATGTATCGATACACTCAACCCTAAGTATCGATACTCATGCTTAAATGTCAAATCGTATAACTTCTTTTCAAGAAGATATTGATCTATCTTTTTAGATCTAGAAACAGATCGATTCATTAATCAAATGTATTGATACTTTTACACAAATTTACTTTTAAAATCAAACTCAAAATCCAAAAGTATCGATATCTCTTCGGTTTCAAAATCTCTCTTGCTCAAACCCTAGAAAACCCTCATCTTTCTCAAATTCCCAAACCTATTTCGAAAATGCCTAGAACTAAGAATGCTGAAGTGGGTCAACGAAAAAGACAAAGAACAACTGAAGCCTCGTCCTTACATACTGATTTTCAGAACCATGAAGTAGAGGATTGGTACCTTTCCCTCTTTTTGAACCGAAAAGTTGCCCCTGGCCGTGTCTTGGATTTCAATCTTCTTATTTCCATCTAATTTCCCTACCTCAAAACCTTTGAAGAATTTGGATGGATCGAGTACCTGAGTTTTAGAGGAAAATGCTTTAACAGCATGGTCAAAATTTTCTATTCAAATATGGACGTCAAGGATCCCCATTTAGGTCGACCTTGAATGATGAAATTTACTAGCAACATTTGTAGGCATACCTTTCAAGTCAATGTTGGTATTATGTTCCACATCGAACACATACCAAAATGGGGTATTTCGTATCTGGCAGGCTCATTTTAACCTCTTGAAACGTGCAAGGTATATCTTCAAAAATCCAAACTTAATGGAAGTGGACAACAAACCAGTCCATCTAGGCATTCATAAGAGAATTCTTCATCTTATTGTCTCTTACAACCTCAACGCCAGTTCTAGACGATATTCGGAGATGACATACGATGATATGTGGTGGATGAAGTGCATCATAAAAGGGAAGAGACCTGATTTAATATCATAGATTCTTAATGCGATGGTGAAAACCACAATGTCCAAAGCTAGTCATCGGCACTATGGCTATGTGGTCTCTGCAATTATTCGAAAGAGACCATCTTGGATACACACTGAGATTGATACTATTGAGTCGCCAATCGCTGCTATGTTATCATAAACAACCTTACGCTACATGCACTATAAGCTGATATCTGATGAACGATGGATAATTCAAGCTCAATACAGGTATCTACACAATCATGGCAGCAAAATACTCAAAACCAACCACAAGATACGGTTGTTCAAGAAAATGAGCCACCTATACCTTCCTCTCCTGCTCCTTTATCTCAGACAGAGTCATCGACTGAATCTGCAGCTACATTTGCACTTTTGTCTATTCTAAAGAATATGTAAAGTCAGATGACTCGTATGGAAGAAAAATTTAAGACGACTATGTCAAATTTTGATGAGCAACTCACCGGTTTAGAGAGCATGGTCACTATACAAATGTATAAAATTGAGGAACACTTACTTTGGGACGGCGACGCGGTAGTTCAGCTTGGAAGACTTGGAGTGTAATTCCACAGCAAACCCATAGATTTATGCATAGCTTAGCTAAGGCATCCACAGCAGCTCCTGCACTAGCTCCTGCTCCTGCCTATCGTGGACCTACGACCTCTATAACTCGTTTGCGACCTCCTACTCCCGCTCCCTAGCCTACCTACACTTCTGTAGACCTGGATGTCAATAGTGACAGTCCTAACCCTTTTGGCACTTTTTGAACAATGTCTAACCTTTGTATGCATTTTTATCTATGAAATGAAAATTCTTTTGATCAATAAGTATTTTTTCCTTATACTTCTTTAATATGATTGTGTTACCTATATGATTATGTTACTTATATAATTGATTCGCATAATTGTTCATTTTCCTTATTTGATTGCTGACAAAAAGGGGGAGAATATATAAATATATTAAGCTTGCATCAAATCTTAATTGATAAAGGGGGAGAAAACTCAAAATTAAAAGATAAGTTAAAGCATTACATTAAAGGGGAGAAAAATCAATTCACATTGAGAGTTAGACACCCATTTTACCTTTATTTTGTCATCATCAAAAAAGGGGGAGATTGATGATATCATAAAAGAAATTGATGATATCAAACATAAATATATGATATGTTTTTGATAATGACTAAATTAAATATGTCATAAATTTATCTCAAAATCTTGTAGTGAATACGCTTGAGTTTATTCCTTAAAAAATCTCTGTTCAAGTGTATTAAAAAGCAAACAGATTGATACTCAGAGATAAACAGATCGACAAGGGAGGAAACGGATCGATACAAGTTAAACAATAGATCGATACATCAAAGAAGATCGATATAAAGAAATGAGGATATCGATATTTGCTGAGACAGTGGCTTCAGATGAAATCACCAATGCAACCAAATCGATACATGGAGATCAGCAGAGTGATATTTGATCTTCACAGAAAGTTGCAAAATAATTGCAGAGGTAACCAGATCGATACATGATCTTCACAGAGAGTTGCAAAATAATTATAGAGGCAAACAGATCAATACATGGACTTCAACAAATCGATATATGATCTTCACAGAAAGTTGAAAAATAATTACGGAGCAAACCAGATTGATATCTAACAGAAACAAATCGATACACCAAAACCCGGAAATACTTTCAGTACAAACAGATCGATACTTGGAGAAGTGAAGATTGATACTTGGGATGCAAATCATACTGTTTACTTAAAAAGATCGAAGCATGAAGAAACGAATCGATACTCTTTGTAAATTTAAAGCTCAACGGTAACTTCTGTAACATTAATGACGAACATTAAATACACAAAATCAAGTCGTTAGACATGAATAGCTTCAAAAAACGGATAGAAATAAATAAAAGATATATAGTGAAGTTTTAGCACATTTTTACTGGCAATCAATATCAATGAGAAATCATTGAACAATACTGAGATACGAAAACACTGAACTTTCTCTCTCTATTATAACTTTTTCAAATCTTGTGTGAGAAAAATTTTTCTTGTGAAAAGCTTATTGAAATATTCACTCTAGTGTGAGAGCAAAAATAAAAAATACATTTGAAATTTGGTTTTGGATAATTCTTCACCCGTACCAAAGAAAATCTTTGTGATTACTCTTTATCCGTATAAAAGAGTGTAAGGTTTCCTTTCACCTTAGAAGGAGTGTATTGAGTTATTATTGTCCTGTCAAAACAAGAAATTAGTGGAACCTCAGTGAAAGTCTTTTGCATCCGAGAGAGTGGATGTAGACCAAGATTCGCCAAACCACTATAAAACTATATTTGTATTTCTTTCTCTAACTACTGTTTCATTATTGCACTGCATTTTATACTATTTAATTTGCTAAATTTTAAAAACCCAATTCACTCCCCTCTTGGGTATTGCCAATTGGGCCAACAAGAGTGTCTCTTAAGCTTTCTATAGCAACCAAGCTATGATTAATACTCCAGTACATTAATATATTATATAGAAAAATGATTTCACCAATTAGTATAGTCTCTTGAATTTAGTTTCAAGGTCAAAGCCAATATAAGCACATAATGTTCTAACTAAATTCCACAACAGGACAACTGGCTTACAAAAATTTTTGAGAATTCATTTTTGCATGAAATAATCTAATTTTTGACTATGTTATTTCTTATTATGTTTAATTCTCATAGAATATTATGGTTCATTAATTGGAGGTCTTGAACTCATTTTACATGCAAAACATTAAACTTATTCAGAATTTTCGATAACCAAAATCCACACTCTTCACATGCTAATTCACTGCCCTATAATTTAACAAAACTCAGTCACCATATCCATGCATTATTACATCTTAATTTCATATTTTTATGCACCAAAACACTGTCATATCACACTTAATCAATTCAGATTTTTATAATCCTTAAATCTAAAAATTTGATGTTTAATATTAACTTTAGGGTTTTAAAAAAATATACATATCATTAACCCATAAATCAATGTCTTAACTAAACCCTAACATAAAAATTTAAGTTTACAATATAATAACCAAATTTATACAAAAGTCTATAAACCAAAATTAATAAATCAACTCACCTATTCACCTTTTTCATTCACTTTCTTTCTTTCATTCTTTCTTCCTTTCTTTCTTTCTTTTTTCATTTCTTTCTTTCTTTCTTCCTTCTCTTTATCACTGCTTCTCTTCTCTTCTCTTCATTTGCTTTCATGTTTTGTCTTGAATTAACTAGATATATATATAGAAACTTCCAATAGGTGGGCCCAATTATTGGGCTTATTATTTAATTTAATTTATTTCTTTTATTAAGCCAAAAATTTAATTCTTCAATGGGCTTATATGTTTGACCCATTTTTATGCAACAATCCATTGGCCCAATTTCATGTAAAGCTCATTTAAGTCAAGCTCATTTTTCAAATTATAAATCTATAAAGTTTGAAAATTTTTCATTTTAACCACATGTTGCTACCGATATCGGCAGAAGTGCAATGCGCAGGATTGGTTCCTAGGAGCGCGATTGTCTACAGAGGGGAATGGAGCCACGTTAGTTACACAAACCATGTGAAAAGACTCCCAAAAGACCATATACATGTACATATGCACATTTTAAAATTTAAACAATTTAAACAAAACAGCAACATAAAAAGTACACATACCTTAGATGCTAATGTCTAGAACAAGCTACTTAGTTAGCTTGAAGGCGTGTCACATACACTGGGTTGATTAAGACGAGTTCCTATTATCCTGATTTGTGTTAAGAGACCTTGAACACGTGTACTAACTTCACCAAGTTAATACAAAATTTTCTACCCTAAAAAATTTCTACTTGTTCATTTGGAAGAAAAGGAAACCTATGAAACACTTTTCATTTCTTTTATATTCTTTCTCTGTCTCTTTTCTTTTCTTTCTCTCTTTTTGTTTCTTTCTCTCTTTTCGTTTCTTTCTCCCTTAAGAATTTTGTTTAAAACAAGTTTCTCTCACCATTCAAAAATGGCATCCAAGACAAAAGGGAAAAGAAGAAGACTATTCAAGATTTAATTCACAGTAAAAATCTTTGTTGTGAAAACCAAAACTTATGTATACAACTTTTGATCATTCATTTTAATTATATTAACATAATGAATTACAAATGTCATGCTCTCACTTATGGATTCCAAAATCCATTTCAATTCAATTTATTCATTTAATGAATAAAAAATATCTTAACATAATAACAATATTTAACACTTTAATATATATTTATTTTAAAGGTGTGAAAGAGAGAGAGAGAGATTTTATTTATTATGCAATATAATATATAAAATGTAATCATTACATCTCTTACAATATTTGACTTTTAAATATTAAATGCAAAAGATACCTTTATTTTCTTTTTAATTTCTTTAATCATAATTAAAGACTTAATCTTAGCCATTTATTCAAAATTAAATAGACAAGATTTAATCAAGAATTTAACATTTGACAACATCACATGATGCCATTTGTCAAATAAGGATCTATTTAATCAGATAATAATTATTTAATCATTAACAAATAAACTATTTATTTATCAATATCGTTATAACAAAATATCTTTCCCAAATCTCCATATATCTGTAAATCATATTTACGTAATCTAATTATTACCAAAATATTTTTCATGCATATTTGTTCGAGCATATCTTAACTGAAAAATTAATTATTTACAATAAAAAATTAAATTGTCATCCGATCAAAGTATCAGAACAATATCATTAACTAACTTAATGAATATTGTATAATAACAATAATTATCATCATCAAGTAATCGGTTATGTGTGGACTGCTTGGGTTTACTATAAGTAGGACATGAGCAGATACTAACCTTTTCGCATTGCTTTGGTACAACTCTTCGTAACCGAAGTTCCTAATGATTATGAGTAACCTCTAGTAAGATATCACGATTCACAGACACAAATGAATCAATATTCAAGATAAACCCATATAGTCGTACGTGCATGTAGTAAAGTCCATCTGTTGTTGACTCCCGATCAAGTGTGGGTTATAAAATAGTCAAACCCCTAACTCAATTATAAGAACAATAACTCAAATCATATGCAAGATTCGTATATCCGAAAATACCTTTTCGGAAACATGTGCTCTGGTCAGAGATTTGCTTCCTATGTATGACATCCTCGTCTAGGATCTAAAGCTCCAATATCTGAGCTAGCAAATTTCATCTTAGTCATCACCTATCCTCATACATTGAGAACACATGCCAGTAAGCTTCTTTCACTAGGCATGGCTAGCCAAATATGATATATACACAAGTGAACGATGTGCCTTAGTGTAGATGGCAGCCGTAACACCTTAGGTCAAAGGACTAGTGGTACATTAGTACGGCTGTGTGACGTATTATTGACTATGGATAATTACCCATGTGATTCGTCATGTTTCGTCACTTTTAGTAATATGTTCTCCAACGTATCTTTTATGTTTATACTCTTGTGACATGAGACTCGTCACCTAACTATTAGTATCCAATACTAATCCTTGGAGGCATCAAATATACTAGTCATGCACTGTCATACTTTCATATAACATCACCTCAACTGAGAACTGATTTTGATGTATTTAAATCAAAGACTTTGTACTCATATCTACAACTCTTTGCAAATAGAGTTTTAACATCATAATACATCACGTAATCTTATTATGCATTATTTATATATTAAAGCAATTGTAAATACAAAATGATATAACTGTCAATTTATTAATTGTAAACAAATTTATAATTAATTACATAATTATATTTATATACAAGGAATGATATCCTTAAACTATTGACACAATTGATTTTAGGGCATATCTCCAACACAAAGTTCTAGTATAACGATTATGTAAAATTTAACCTTTACAATTCTTCCCCCCTTCCCCCTCACTCTTAAAATGATTCATTCTCGAATCAAACTAAACTAAGGACAAGAAACATACCTTCATTGGCGAACAATTGGGGTAACTATTTCCTCACCACCTCCTCAGGTTCCTAGGTGGCTTCTAGATCCTTATGATGCTGCCATAATACTTTAACCGAAAGAACCCATTTGGAGCAAAGCTTTCTGTCTACAATTGCTATAGGCTGCTACATATAAGATAAGTCATGGCTAATATTAACGGATTAAGGCTCTAGAATGTGTGATTCATCATGCAAATACTTGCGAAGTATAGATACATGAAAGACAGGATGAATCTTATACATACTAGGAGGAAGTACAAGCTTATAAGCCCTGTTTCCAACTCTTCAAAGAATCTGAAACGGTCCAGTATATCTAGGCCTAAGCTTGCCTTTTTTACTAAATCTCATTACTCCTTCAAAAGGATAAACTTTTAAAAACATTGCATCACTAACCTGGAATTCCAAATCCCTCATTTGACGGTCTGCATAAGACTTTTGTCGACTTTAAGCTGTCTTTATTCTATTTCTAATCATTTTGAATTTTTTCACTGAATCCTGCCCTAAATCAGATCCGAATAGTTTTTATTCTCTAGGTTCAAACCATGCTACAAGAGATCTGCACTTTTGGCCATAAAGAACCTCAAATAGAGCCATCTGGATACTTGTTTGATAACTATTACTGTATACAAACTCAATCAACGGTAAGTGTTGGTCCTAACTAGCTTCAAAATCTATCACACAAGCTCTCAACATATCTTTCAATGTAGTCTATATAGTTTGCTCAGATTAGCCATTAATCTATGGGTGGAAAGCTATACTAAAATGCAATTGTGTACCCAAAGCTTTCTAAAATGATTTCCAAAACTTTGACATAAAGTAGGAACCTCTGTTAGAGATAATAAAGATAGGTACACCATGCAATGACACTATCTCATCCAGATATAGTTTAGCATATTGAGCTACAGTATAAGTAATCTTCACTGAAAGAAAATGAACAGATTTAGTCAATCTATGCACAATCACCCAAATAGAATCATATCCTTTATAATTTCTTGGAAGTCTAACTATATAATCCATAGTAATCTTGTCCCACTTCTATTCGAGGATATCAAGACTCTGAAGCACTCATGTTGGCCTTTGAAGCTCTACTTTCGCTTGCAGACATGTCAAGCATCTTTTCACATATTTTGCAATGTCTTTCTTCATTCCTTCCCACCAATAAATATCTCTGAGGTCATGGTACACCTTGGTGATTCTATGATGCATCGTATAAAAAGGGGCATAAGCTTTCTCTAATAGCGAATGTCTCAGCTCTTGAACCGAGGGACAACCACTCTGTTCTGCTTCCTTAGAAGACCCTTACTATCTACATGATACTCACCATCTATGCCCTGCTCCATACTACTTCTGATTTGCTAAATATTGGGATCAGCTTCTTGAGTCTCTCTAATCTCATCCATAAGAGTGGATCTCACTTGTATTTGTGCCATCAATGCTCCCTGGTCAGCTATCTGGAGAACCACACCATCACGAAAACAACTCTGTAACTTTTTTATTAGATTTTGTTTATCCACAGCTATGTGAGATAAACTTTTTATAGATTTCATGCTCAAGGAATCAGCTACAATATTTGCCTTGCCAGGATGATATTGAATGAAGCAATCATAATCTTTCAGTAGCTGAACCCAACACCTCTATCTTAAGTTAAGTTCTTTTTGATTCAGGATGTATTTAAGACTCTTATGGTATGTATATATTTCAAAAGTCTCGCCATATAAGTAACGTCCCTAAATCTTAAGAGCAAAAATCATTACCGCCATCTCCAAGTCATGGGTGGGATAATTTTGTTCATAAGGTCATAATTGCCGAGATGCATAAGCAATTACCTTCCCTTACTGCATTAACACATAACCTAGACCCACTCTAGAAGCATTACAATATATTGTATACCCTCCTGATCCTGACGGCAATGCAACTATAAGAGTTGTAGTTAATTGCTCACTATGTTCCTGGAAACTTTTTTTACAAGCATCGGACCACTCAAACTTGACATTCTTCTGAGTCAACCGTGTCAAAAGAGTAGCTATTCTAGAGTAGTTCTCAACAAACCGTTTGTAATAACTAGTTAAACCTAGAAAACTTCGAATCTCTGTCACACTGATCTACTAATGTCAATTCTGCATAACTTCAATCTTCTGAGAATTTACACTGATCCCCTCTTTGGACACCAGATATTCTAAGAATGCCAACCTCAAAAGCCAAAATTCACACTTTGTGAATTTAGCATAAAGCTTATGTTCTCTCAATGTTTTCAACACTTGATGAAGCTGCTCTGCATGCTTATGCTCCCTTTAGAAGTACACCATGATATCATCGATGAATATTATAACAAATCGGTCCAGAAAAGGCCTGAATACTCTATTCATTAAATCCATAAAAGCTGCAGGGGCATTTGTAACACCACCTTCCATATATAGTTACAAATACAAAGTTATTCTCACCTTTCATTATAAAATGCTATACTATTATTACACAAGTCCTAAATATTTACAATTAACAAAAGTTCTTATACAAGTCTATATGTATTACGCTCCTTGTCACTTAGCTAATCTATTGATTACATATATCCAAAAAAAATTTATATACGCTTAGTAACCCTTGCTTGCATTCTTTGTCACTTTTACGTACTATTATATGAAAAATAAAATTTTTACAATAAAGGGTGAGATATAATCTCAATAAGTAAATCATGCAAGTTTGCACATGTCAATGTGGTACAGAATATAAATACTCAAACAGATCAATACATTTTCAAACTTTATGATTACACAGAAACAAATTCATAATACAAACATTTTTAGAATGGCTTAGTCAAATAGTGTCACTTGCACCCATGGTGACTCGGATTCAGAACGTGATCACGTATTCCGCTTAAAGCGGACATTTTTTTCATTTCGAATATAACAAAAATGTGCCTAGCACGTTAAATAGAATTCTGAATAGCATGCAAATCCCACTTTGACAAGTGACCCAACTAAGTCAGAATAAACATTAACTAACAACTAGAGCCATAAAATCATTTTCATTCATAAACATTCATACATGGACATCGTTTCATATTTATTTTATAAATGCAATATCATTACACAATATTTAAATTCACAATTCTTTTCAATAATCATTTCATAAAATTACATTGGCATATCAAACATTAAAATCTCATTTTTCATCATAACATTGAACATCCGATAGTTTTAAAACATTAAAATGCATGCATAATCTATTTACTTCCGCTCCCGCTCTCCTTAAGTGTATTCCTATTTAATTAAAAGTGTACCTAAAATCAAATTAACATAATCTATTTTAGTTACGTGTTAATTCTTGTCGCCATATTCCTACGGCATCAATTTTTCCAAACTCAACACTTTATGAATTTCTTAAAATAGACTTATTACCATATTCACTTTATTCCCTTATTTTATATATACCTATTCATACATACATATAAACATATATATATATATATATATGTACCACAATAATTTTTGGAAGAAAACATATTTGGCGTAAAATTTTCGAAACTAGTCAATATTGCCGCCAATTCCTTTTCCAACAACACCAGCATTATCAAGTTTCCAAACACTCCCAAATATTTCAAATAAACTCAGCCTACCGTAATCACTGAGATTTAATTTCAATTCCACAATTACGCTATTCAAAATTCTACAATTAACTTCAATTTACATATATATATATATATTTATTTATTTATTACTACATTTCCTTCTATCCTTTTCTTCATCATTCAATTTTCCACCAATTAATATAATATTCGTCTCTAATTTTTTTTCTCATTACATATTAACATTAATAACATAAATTTTGCACTAATATCATAAATTCTAATAAAATTCACCCAATTTTTGTTAATTTATTAAGCTTCCTAATTTCTTACCTATAAATTACTATTAATAACATAAGTGTTACAAATGTAATAGGTGGCATGGCCTACACATGCTAATAATATTTTATAATCACCAATTTTACTTATTTAAAGTACCATATACATATTAACATAATACCATTTCCAATTTCCAACCTACAATTTAACATTAATAATATAATTTTATTTATTTTTTATTTCCTACTACAATTTAGCACTAATAATATTAATTTGCACATATTGAATTTTCTACTACAATTAGGCATTAAACCATGAATTTGCTCATTTTTCATTCCGACTACAATTATACCCATGACATACACATGTTCTAATTTCCACTAATTTTCAACATCATATACAACTTATAACAATATTCATTTCAAATCTACTAATCATAATTTAACATAAATAATATAAATTCTATTATAATCTAGCTTTAACAATTCACTAAACTTACTACACCAATATAATAAAACACTAATTAAAAGCAAACTTATTACATCAAAATATAAAACACTAATTAAAAGCAACTTAAAACTCACCAATTCCTTCTTTATTTATTTTCTCTCTCTTTTCCTTTTCTTACAATCCTTCTCCCTTCTCTAATTTTTTTGCCTTGTACGTATGCCTTGTTTTGCATTTTCAATTTGAAAAACATCCATTATTTGATTAATTTAATTACTTAATAAAATACATGGATAGCTTGGATGAGCTTTACAAATTCAATGGACCATACTTAGCCACTTAATTTTCCACTAAGTAACATCAAATAATAATTAATTTAATTACCTAAAATAAATGGATGGTTATGATTAATTCACCTAATTCAATGGTCCTCCTTTTGCCACTCCATTTTCTACTAACTTAGCTTTAATATTTATCTTTATCCAATTTACAAAACAAACTTAAAATTGTGATAAGTGGATAGCTTAGATTAAAGCAAATGGATGGCTAGTATTGTGTAGAAAATTTTAGCCAAACATAATATTTTATTCATTTATTTATTTGTTTTATTTTATTAAATATATATATTTAAGCTTGGGCTTGGGCTGATTTATATATATATATATATATTTTAAACTTCAACCTAACTAAATAAATTAGCCCAATATATATATATATATATATCTAATATATAGCCCACTTAATTATATTCTTATTCCAAAACTAAAATTCCAAAAATAAGCTTGTTGATAATGAAATTCCAATTCCACCCTTCATGGCTACATTTTTCAAATTTATAAAAATACCCTTATAGATTTACTTCATATCATTTCTTAAAATTCTAAGACTTAATACTCTATAAAACATATTTAAAATCATGATAATGGTAATCATTTAAATAGATATATTATATCCTACGTCATTCCTATGTCAACTAAACATGCATAAATTTGGTTACTTTCTCTTACATTCATAATATTATGTCGTAAACATATCATTAATGTAAATTCTAATGTACTTAGATAATATCAAGGTTATGAGTTCTACGAAAAATTTCGGATGTTACAATTCTCCCTTCCTTACAAAAATTTCGTTCTCGAAATTGGATAAGTAACTTATTCATCATGTATAATTCAACTAGTTCCTCTTGTACTTACTTATAATGACCATCTTATGAAATCACCATAATGCAAATAATTGAATTGACGCACTTGATTAAACTCATTGCAATTACCACTACCATTTGAAACTTATGGTAACTTTGTCAAATTAATACTTAATTAATGAGCCTATTCTTCTAATACACATTCATTTATGGTAGTAGCAAATATCATTTTTAATAAATCATACTTTCACTAGGTAACTCCAATAACAAGTTCCAAAAAATCGTATAATATTAAATAATATATCTTATTGACTTATAGTCCAATAATTATATTTAAGCTCAAAATCTACATAATCTCGATGTTTAAACTTTACTGTCATCATCCCTTATTCTAAAATATGACATCACCATCTCATATTTTACAATAAAATAGAACTTGTAAATAACTTCTACAAAATTCTATGTATTACAGATTGACTAATGTCAATATAACATACAACATTTACATTGTATATATATCTAAGATCTAAATCTAAGATATCAGAGACATTGTCTTTATAATATAATCCAACTTTATTTTAATTGTCTTAATCATTTAATATTCAACCATGGTCCTAACACAATGTTAAAACATATTTACAAATATATTGAGTAATATAAATGACCTATGAAAAGAATTCCAATAGTCATAAATCATTAAATACAATTAAAGTCCAACACCTACATTAAGAATTATTATGCGTTATTACCTTAGCCAACCTTTACTTATAGTATGCATAATATCATACTTAAACTTTCATAACATCATAAGTAAGATTTCTTGTATACACAAATCTTAATTCTCAAATGGTACTCTATAATATAGTACTTTTGATATTCTTAACATAAACTTCTAACCATCTCATTCATATAAATCAATAGTTGTATATTTTCAATTCGATTATAGGCTATAATACTTACTGTAGTAAAATTATTAATTAACTTAGTAACATCCAATAATAACTTTTCTCAATTAAATTGTTAAACCAAATCAACCAAAATATTTGTTGATGCTTTCGTTCCCAATCCACTCCATATTTTAAAATAACACATGTATAAAATATAAGACCATAAAAATTAAATAATTTAATAATAAACTTCTTATAATATCTCATATTTCCACCATATGGACCTTAAAATCAGTTACAAACTAATGTTTCTATATACTACATATAAAATTATACAAAGTAGTATTGATTTTAACTATCTCATCACTCGCTCTAAATATTTTCAAATTTAAGCTACGAACATGTATATTCAATAATATCTTAATCATGAAACAAAAATTGAATTTCATCCCCTTGAGCGAATACAATACCAACTTACATGTCCTTTCATCTCGTTAAAATAACTTCATTAATATAAAGAAATTCAATAAAATTTTTCTTCTTTTCACCTTGAATAACTCTTTTGTAGATCGCCTTATCCATATATCAATATTCCTTCAGTAACAAATCACATCAATCATATCAAGTCTACTATTACAAATTTTGCATATAAAATTCAATATCATTACACATATTAAAATATTCTCACTAATATACCTTTGATACAAATAAATTCTCAATTAAAATCTCTTAAATAACTCACTAGTTATCTTTCTTCTTAAATTGTGTTTGTTATTTTTTTTTTCAAGTATGAACTTTGTCTCCCAAGTATTATGGAGATAAACATATCTTATACTTGTGGAATTTCCTAATTGTACTCCTTAATCATTGAAAATTTATTGAATAACATAGATAAATATAAATTCTTAACTTAGGAGACTATGTATCCCTTTTCATGTATAACATGTCAATAACTGTTTCAAATCTTTGTAAATCTAATATTTTTTAAAACATAAATTTCACACCTTAAAGAAAGTTATCATATTTCTTAAACACCTTTGACCTTCATTCAGAAATTTTTTTTTCTTCTATGATCTTAAATTTCTTCTTCATAATACTTCTTCAATATTCTCATAAATCTTTTCATATGAGAATATAAAACAAGATCTTACATCAACCTCATATATTTATAGCCTAGGTTCCATTCTCAATCAATAAATTATAATTCTAGATAATCAATTCTTATAAATCTAGTAAAACAAAATTTTTATTTCTTACTGTTTCTTATTAGAATAAATAAGATTTGGGCTTTACAAAACTAAACTCATAAATAGTCTCATATCAAAAATCACTTAATAACATATTCCGAGATAATTCATTTCACAAGGATTATAATTTTCCTTTGTAAAATTAACATAAACTCAAAATAATAATTTTAAATATCTCCTGAACATTTTATAAATCATAAATAATCACAAAAATGTTTAAGAAATGAAAAATTTTTTCATGACCCAATTACAAGCCTCAACATTTTGTTTAGTCATGTTATGCATTTTATTTGGATGCGTTTACTAATTCTATTTTCATTTGAGTCTCATACTAGCTGAATAAAATCTTCTATTCTAAAATCTCACTTCTTACTTAAGACATGCATCAATATTCTTAAAAGAAATTTTATCGTACTCTCCCAATAAAAACAAATCAAATAACAATTTCTTAAAACACCACTATTTCGAACAATACCCTTAGTTAACTTATTCTATTGTTCCTTCATTCTTATTAATCATATTTACACTAGGATACTCATTTCCAAAATTCCTTGTAGGATCCCCCATCTTCATTTACATCTTGAGGGACCCTTGAACTTAATGCATTAACTTTTGTTTGAGATCTGTGTGACACATTTTTTTTTTATAATCACACTATACTAATTCATTTAATTATTATGCAATGAAAAATAACTAATTCAACAAACTTATTATCCAATGGAATTATAAGTATACTTGATGGAACACCCATTTTAACTTTGCAACAATCGTTTCGTCCTCTAAAATATATTTTACTTTATAAACTTTTCTAACTTATCCAAATATTAACACCTAAATGAAACAGCAATCAAATTACACTTGTATACAATAAAGCTATTTCTTCATTACTTTAATAATCTTGGGCTCCAAATTCTAAATTTTTAACTCTAACCTTTTTACCATTTAGCCATTTTTAACTTTAGTCATGGTTACAAATGTTGACCTTGGTGTCATACAAACTCATGCACTCATATTTTGATGATAACAAATATGTTAATTCAATCAAGTAAATAAACAAGGAAGCATCAAGGATTCAAGTTAAAAAAATCAACATACAAGCTAAGGGTATTTATTTTTTAATCTTAGAAATAAGCTTGTATATGTGCATTGTAGTATCTTTGTGAGTTCAATCATTTTGTGCAAAATTATAGTTTTAATATTCTTAATCATGCACTTAAAAATATATTTTTGAAACTTGGAATATGGACTTAATCGTATTTTTCAAAAATGAAAAATGGACTAAATTGCAAGATTTTTAAAACTGGAAAATGGACT
>JAXCLQ010040721.1:0-22063 GCA_035584115.1 Cedrela odorata | reverse complement strand
TTAAATAGGTTGAATGGAAAGGAGGTTTCAGCCAAATTGAGGAGAATTCACTTTGGTTGAGAGTGGGAAACAAAACACAGTAAGGAGAGACTTAGTTCCAACTATACAAGGTTAGGTATTTTGTGGTAAATGGCTAAAATGTCATGTATATGTGTTTAGTTATTGTTGTGTGTGAATTTATAATGTATTGTGTGTAAATTTGTGGTGGCCGAAATAATGAGACACACATGAAATGAATGTAGGGTAGTGTCGTTATGTGAGAATTATGTTTGTGTTTTGAAAATTGGATGTGCAAAGTGATGTCGATAAACTTGAGAAGCGTTAATGTAATGGGAGTAGTGTGTCGAAAAGTTAGAACATAAGATTGCAACATCAGTGCATCACAGCTATGTGTTCAAGTGAGTGATGATTTAATTTGGTAAAATTATAATATAAGAGTGTTATAAGATGTATATAGGGTAGCACATATGAGAGGAGTGCCGAACGAGTGAGAGTACGAGCGAAACGTATGAGCGTCAGCCTCAGTAATTTTTGTGTGGAGTTTAGTAAAATGAGGATTGCATGAGTTCTAGACCTCGGATTGACAAACCGTAAAATGTTATAGAAACTAGACACATAAGGGCATGACATAGTTGAAACTTAGGTTAAGACATTGAGTGAGGCAATACATATTTTTGTTAGAACTGAGTTATCTTATTGCAGTTCATAGCCGACTACACTAAGCAGAGTGGCAAAAAATGGTTATAACTTGAGCGTTTGGACTTGAAATGTGAATCCATGAGAAGCGGTAAAAGCTAGACATGTAGAAGAATGTGTCATAAGAAACTTAGGTTGAGATACCTTGCTAGTATAATGCACTACGAGTTTGAAATTGGTCAACGTGTAGTGAGCGCTATACGGATGTCTGAAATGTGTATATTTGGTTTAGTCTTAGGTGGGGCAGGGCATATATACAATATAATTGTTTATTTATCTAGTTAAAATAAAAAGAATGTAACACAAAAATTATGTATTGTAAATCGTTAGGCAGATCACCCGTCTACTTCATAGTAAATCGAATATACCGCAGTCCGATACTAGTGAGTGGATATTTGTTTGTATATATGTATATATATATATATATATATATGCATGTGTGTGTATGAAATCAATATTGAAAATGCATATGAAACTAATATTGAACGTGCATATGAAACCAATACTGAGCATGTGTATGAAATAATGGATTGAAATGGTTCAAAGTTGATTTGAGATGATTCCATGACAATGATATAAATATGTTGTGATTTGATTGCGAAAAGAATGCTTGCATTGTATGAATAAAACTGGTCGTAACGAAAAATGATATCTTATAACAGTTTACTATTGTCTAAGCATCATGAGCTAGATATGTGGTGTTGTGACATGAAATAAGAAAGGGTGAAAGCCTTATTATTGTAAAGTGTAGTGTGTACAGTGAAGTGTAGTGCATATGGTGATTGTACATAGTACATTGACGGTGAAAATGACAAGTTGTGTTGACTTACTATTGGTGGTGCATGATAACTTTGGTATGATATGTGGTAACATATAATGAAGAGAAGTGAACTGTATTGATCTTGTAAAATGCTTTCTTGTTGGCTTAATGTGACGTTATAGTTATTGTTATGGTTGAATGCGTATGCATGGTCATGAGCCACAAGATTGATCCATAGATCTAGATAGATGACTTGGGGGATGGCGGTAGACAAGACACCCTAAGGTATATGATCCCTCTGCTTGATCAAGCATGTATCTTTAGATATGGATTGTCCCTCTTTCTGGTCAAGTGCATAGTCATGGACATGGACCAAAAAAAAATGTATGCACTTGACAATTGGTGTTATTTCTTAGTGTCTTGGGGGATGGTGGAAATGAGATGCTCCAAGGCATTGTGGTCTTTGTTGGAATGTTTGATAAGACGCCCTTAAATATCAGTATATTACTAAGTGATAAATTATATGTTTGATACATTGAAAATTGCTTCTATTTAAATACAAATGATTGTTACATATGTATATATATATTTCATATGAACAAGCAAATAATGGTATGAGTATGCAATCGATGGTATGACTATGCGAATGACGACAAAAATATGTAATTGATGGCAAGCTATAAATATATGTATAAGAAGTGATATTTGTGTGTGTATTATCCACTCATTAAATCTTGTTAGACTTACCCTCCCGCTCACCTACTAATTTTGCAGGAAATCCTTAGTTGGTGAGTAGACATAGCATCTTGAAGACACAGACTTGGAAGAAAGGTCACGGATTGCAGTCATCACTGTATTAAGTTCATCTTATATTGAAAATGGCAGTTGTATTTTAGTAGCCATGTGATGTGAGTTATTGTTGGTTTTGAGTTGCATATAGATAAGCTTATAGATGTATAGTAAGCTTTATTTTGAGATTTGTCATAAATAGTAGAGTTGTACATATTTTTAGTAGCGGTGTTACGCTTTTGTATAGTGACATTTGATATTTTACATAGATTGATGTCAAGCATGCATGCTGACAGATGTGTGAACAAGTTGTGTTAGGCTTAGGGTGATGGGAGGGATCTATCACCTGCTGATAACACTCTTGAATTTGGGATATTACATTTCTATTCCTATACATCACACCCTTTGTTAGAAAAAGGTTAACTTTAGGCAATGTTCAATAAGTTAACCACATATAAGAGGTTAAGAGACAATTTGGAACTCAATAAGCATCTGGTAAGGAAAATATAAAGGGAGATACAAGACCAACACTGGTAATAAACTTGTGAGAACTATAGACAATATAAATATAAGGTACACTACTTCAATTTGCATTATGAGAAACTAAGAAAGAGTCAAGGATCATGTGATTGAAACACCCAAAGTTAATGTAGCATGAAGAAGGTATACCTAGAATGATAGAGAGGGCATAAGTTTTGTGGGATGAAACCTGATGAACAATTATCTCTATGTTAGATACAACAAGAGATGAAGCAGGTGAAGAAGAAAATGCAGATGTTGATGAGATTGTGGAAGCAACAACAACAATTCTATGGGAAGAAGTATTCTTTTCTTCAGCTAACTTCTTTCTGCAATCAATACACTTATGCCCAAAATATCGCAATGATAACATATGCCCTAAACACTACTTGACTAAGTAGGGTTGTTGCAACAAATTGAATAGAAGGAATAAAAGGAGTAGCAAATTGAATAGAGAGAGTAGGCAAAAGTCGATAACTTCTTGTTGTAACCCAATCAAAAGAAGGCCCTTGATGAGTCTTTTTATAATTGAGTTCAGTAAGAGAACTAATGTCCGATGAAGGGAGCAATACAAAAGAGAGACTCTTGTTATTTCAAACTCGTCTAAGATCCTCATCATAAGATAAATAAACTATCATTTTTCACGGTATATTGCAAATAATTTTACATGTTTGATATCCATTAAAGATGGATCTGTATGAGAAAGTTGATCCCAAATATTGCTTACTTGTAAATGGTAATAAAGTATAGACTTACCAAGTAACTGTCACATGTTACAGAGCTTAGATTTCAATTGGAATTAAAGAGCTAGATACTAGAGTAATTTACTAGTTTGCCAAAAAATCTCACGTAGCTATGGCATTTCAAAATTTAGGTAAAAGACTCTAAATAAAACGTACGAAGGTATTAATAAACCATGACGAATCTTACAGTGAGAACTTTTCAAAACCTTTACATGTTCTTTAAAAGCCTCATTAGTCTTGATTTCCCCTTTAGTTGACTCTCCCTTTTTCTAAGTGACATAATGTCAGAACCAACGACTAATGAGAAAGACAGACATCTATTAAGCTTAAATATTATAGTTGGTGTAATCCATAATAATATCTATATGACAAATAACATCATTAGAAGAAGATATAGTGAAAAACTAGAAATGCAAACCTTAGATGTTGAAATGAATAATACGGAAAGAATTAATGCAAAATATTGAGGTGGTAGATGACGATAGCTGAACACAATCAGGTTTAATGGCTGGACTGGGATTAGTAGTTGAACCAGAGTCAATGGTTTGTTCTAATTTCGTTAGCGATTGGAACAGTTTCAACGTCAAATCATGTTTGTCAATAGTTGGACCAGAGCTAGATATTAAACTAGGTTCGAAGTGAAAATCGAGTTCTTTGGTTGGATCGGAGATGAAGGTTAGACTGAGTTCATTATCTGTAAAACCAGTAACGGCTTAGGTAGTTGCAAGCATAATCTTCCAGCGTTGCATGTAGATGTGTTTGATGTTGGATCAAGATAGAAAAGATATCAACAAAACCAAGAGATGTTGAGGAAGCCTTTTATGGTCTTAGAAAACTATAAACAGTCGCAAGATACGTTCAAAAAATAAGAAACATTCGCAAGATGTTAGAGTTTCAAAATCTCATTAAATCAAGCCAAATGCAACGAATCAATATATCAACCATTTCGTCTATAACACACCCACAACAATTTCAATCAATAACAAAAAAACATACTAGAAGTAGTCATATAATGCTGTATGCTGAAATCAAGCTCCCAATTGCTTCAAATGGATCAAAATCAAGTAAAGCCAGAAATCGAAATTGGGTTCAGGAGGTTACAAGAAAGACAAACGAAAATAAGAGGAATTTCAACTCTTTACCCTTTTCCAAATATTACTATGCTTAATGGGCTAGCACAATATATATATATATATATATATAAGACGAGAGCAGGGACCTCCTCCCATGTAATAAACAAAAGTGACTCATCCCATTATGAATCATAAATCAATAAATACACTAAGATTATATTTGTACAAAATCATACTACTATAATGAGTGTAACAATAAACTAACTCAATTACATAATGTGATCACAAATTATAAGTCAGTCACACATGCTCCAATATATTTGACATTAGTCACATAATATAATTTAATTTAAATTATTAAATTATATGAATGATTATATTAGTCTACAATATGTGAGAAATAAATTCAACAATCTCCCACTTAGACAACATAAATCTTCTAGTATCATTTAAAAATAAGGTTATCAGATTAATCTGTAAGTGACTTAATAATATAGTCAAATGTAAGCAAATATTCAAAACAAAACGAGTCCATAATGTGTTTATAATATCAAGTAGCATGCAGGCACCGACTAGATGCTCAACACACAACAAGATACCATAAACACCTGATAAGGTAGTAATATGCAAATATGACATGAAAATATCAAAAGTAAGCTATCAAAATGCGTATTTTCATAAGGTCCACACATTTAATAAAATGAGAATAAACAAAATATCTCTTAGATGCATTGTTTCCTTACAACCAAATGAGACAAACACAAAATGTCTCTATCACAATAAAGGAAGCTATACTAAGACTAGACCCCAAAGTCTTAGTCCATAATGTCCAAGACTGATCAAAATGTCTTAGACCACAATATCTTCACGATTTAATGTCATATATATACAATAAAATGTGCACACAACAATAATATATGACAAACTATAATATGCATGCATTAAGTATAAACAATCATACTTTCATTATAGTTGTAACTTATTTACATACAATCTAGAGCTCCTACTAATTAAACACAACAGAAGACTCTAATAATCCCATATGAGCCACATATATCTGAAAAACCTTAGGACCTAGGCCTTTAGTTAGTGGATCAGCCAAATTGAGCTCTGTAATAACATGCTCAATAAAAACATAAGATTGAACAACTTTCTCTCGTACAAACAAATACTTAATATTAATATGTTTTGAACGTAAGAAAATTCAAGTATTTCGAGAAAAATTAACTGCCGCAAAATTATCACAATAGATCTGTAGCGGCTTCGTAATGGAAAACACAAAATCCAGCCTTGAGAAAAATTTCTGCACCCAAATAGATTGACATGTAGCTTCATAACATGCTACATACTCTGCCTTCATGGTCGATGAAGTTGTAAGTGTTTGTGTGACACTTTTCCATGAAATAGCTCACCAGCCATCATAAAGATATATTCGGAAGTAGATTTCCTATCATCTGAACAACCTACATAATCGGCATTTGAAAATCCAACTATATCAAGAATGTCGGATCGCCGATTGTTAAGATAAAATCTTTGGTACCCTATAAATTTCTTAACACTTTCTTAGCTGCTTCTCAGTGGCTAATACCAAGATCACTCAAGTATCGACCAAGTATACCCACAGGAAAAGCAATATCTGAGTGTGTACAAACTTAAGCATACATCAAACTTTCAACAACTGAAGCATGAGGGACACGTTGCATTTGAGTCTTTTCAATGTTATTTCGAGGATATTGTGATTTTGATAATATATCATCTTTCACAATTGATGCTTTTCCAGGAGTACATGATTCCATATTAAACCTACTTAAAATATGATTAATGTAGATTTTCTAAGACAAACCAAAAAGACCTTTATGTCTGTTACGAATGATTTCAATCCCTAAAACATAATGAGCTTCACCAAAATCCTTCATATCAAAATGACAAGCCAACATGTGTTTTATCTCAAGCAAAAAGCTAGTGTCATTGGCTGCAAGAAATATATCATCAATATAAAGCACTAGAAAGATATATTTGCTTCTACTCACCTTAAAGTATATACACTGATTAGCAATGTTCTCCTGAAATCCATAACAGATGAAAATTTCATCAAACATTAAATACCATTGCCTAGATACCTGTTTAAATCTATAAATAAACTTATTCAATTTACACACCATATGTTGTTTACCAGTTTCAATAAAATCATCTAGCTGAACCATATAGATATCTTCAGATAAGATTCCATTAAGAAAAGTAGTCTTGACATCTATTTGATGTAAATCTAAATCAAAATGAGCTACCAATGCCATAATAATACGAAATAAGTCCTTGGTTAGAAACAGGTGAGAAGGTTTTTTTATAATCAATACCTTCCTTCTAACTGAAATCTTTAGCTACAAGCCTAGCTTTGTATCTTTTTACCTGGCCTCTGGCATTTTTCTTGGTTTTGAAAATCCACTTACAACCTATCGGTATGCATTTATCTAGAAATTCAACTAAATCCCACACATTGTTATGAATTATGGATACTATCTCATCATGCATGGCATGTATCCAATATGAGGATTCTGAACTACTAACAGCCTCCAAAAATATAACAGGATTAAATGACACACCAACATAATAATCATGTTCCTGCAAATAGACTATATAGTCATCAGAAATAGTAGGTCTTTTGGTTATCTGAGATCTATGCAATGGCACATCAGTAGCACTATTCTCTACAACCATAGGTTCTAAATCATGATTCAGGTTCTTGAGGAGAATCATCAACATGTTCAACGTATGGTAATCCCATTGTATGAATAGACAAAAATGGGATAGGCATAACCACACGTTCTTCTTTTAAAGAAATATCACAAAGCTCAGAACTCTTACTGTCATGGTCATCCTTAAAATAAATAGCACGGTTAGACTTAATGATTTTAGTAGTGTGAGAAGAACAATAAAATCTAAAACCTCTTGAGCCAATGCAATAGCCAATAAAATGACCACTAACAGTTTTCGGATCAAGCTTTCTTGATTGCGGAATATAAGGCCTCACTTCTGCTCTGTAATGCCAGATATGAAAATGAAGTAAGCTAGGTTTCTTGCCTAACCATAATTTATAAAAAGTTTTAGGAATTGACTTGCTTGGTACTTGATTTAGAATTTATGCTACAGTTCTCAAAGCTTCACCCCACAGAAAAATCAGTAATGTAGAGTTACTAAACATACATCGCATCATATTAAGAAGGGTGCGATTTCTTTTTTTTTTTTTTTTTTGCAACTCCATTCTGTTCAGGAGTACTAGGCATCATATACTGAGCATCTATACTATATTCCCGAAGATATCTAGCAAAAGGTCTAGGATTATGCCTAGTTTCATCATATCTCCTATAATACTCACCATCTCTGTCTGATTTGACTGCCTTGATTTTCTTACTATTTTGGAGTTCTACCATAGCCTTAAAGGGTATAAAAGCATTCAAGACCTTAGACTTTTCAACAAGAAGTTCAATATGACCATAACGAGAAAGTCATTAATGAACGTGATAAAGTATTTAAACCTCCTATAGCAGCATTATTAAAAGACCTACAAATGTCAGTATTTATTAACTCCAAAATCTCTTAACTTGTTATGATTCTATCTCTCCTGATTTTAGCAGTAAACTTGCCTTTGACACAATCAATATAAGTGCCAAAATCATATAAGTCTAGATTATAAAGAATACCATCTGCAACAAGCCTTTACATCCTCTGTCTAGAAATGTAACCCAAACATTTATGTCACAACATAGAGAAATTTTCATTCACTTTACCACACGAAGAGCTAACATTCATAAAAAGAGCAGTACAAGATGATTGAACAACATCAAGAGATAAATCAATCATATATAAGCCATCATATAAAATGCCAGAACTAACAAGTATAGCATTATAAAACGGATATACTTTTTTGTCACCAAAATGAAAAGTATAGCTAGATCTATCCAAACTATATACAGATATCAAGTTTCTTCTAACAAAAGGAATATATGTTGTATCAATAGATTTACAATATGGCTAGATGCCAGCTTTAATCTAACAACTCTAATGAATTCAACATTGGCCTTTTATCCATTGCCCATATGTACAATCAGCTCTCATTCATTTGGTTTCCTGCTGCTTCTGAATTCCTGTAAGGAATTCGTTATATTAATGGTCGCATCAGTATCTAACTACCAAGTATTAGAAGGAACATCAATTAGATTGGATTCAAAAAACATAAAGGCTAAAAGTATTATACCTTTCTTTTCTAGCCAAACTTTGAATTTCACACAATCAACCCTTTTATGCCCATATTTATGACAAAAGTAGCATTTTCCTTTAAATCCTTCTGAAGAACCAGTACTAGAATTGGTGGTACATGTAGAACTAGAAGCAGAAGCTTTTATCTTAAAGTTCTTCCTCTTAAAAGATTTATTATAACTCTTTGAAAAATATTTATTTCTATTCCCACTTTCCCGCTCAGCCATCATGGCTATATGGGATTGATTCTTCTTCAGATTTTCCTCCTCTTGAACAAGAAAGGTTGTGGTTTGTTCCAGTGTCCACGGCATTTTCTTTGTGTTATGGCTACTTTTCAGATTAGCAAATTGAGTTAGCAAAGACTCCAAAATCTGAAAAATAAGAAAATCTTCAAGTAGTGGCACACTTATGTCCAACAGTTTTTTGTGATAACTAGACAATCTCAAGATATGTTCTCTAACTCCAGAAATCCCCGTCATAACGAGTAGTAATGAATAATCTCATATAATTAGACTTTTCACCCTTATTTATCTCCTTAAAACTTTTCCTAACGGCATCTAAGAAACCCTTGGCATACTCACTTTTAGGGATGCTCTCCCTAATAGATCTATCAATAAAGTATCTCATAACAGTTAGACACATTCTGTTTGAAGTATCTCATGCCTCTCAATATGCTCTATCAGAAACATAGCTATTATCTGTAAGCGGTGGAGGTGGATCCTTTCGTAATGCCAAATCCTTATCTATGATAGCCAAGTGCATTAAAATAGACTCATGCCAATCCTTATAATTGGTCCCAGTCAATATTTTTATGGAGACTAATTGGAGAGAAACTAATAAATCACCAGCTGAAGAATCACCAAACAAAAGAATTATTCAAGTATGTGATACAAAATCATGCTATCAAAATAGAATCTTCAATTTCACTTCTCTCACATTATATCAACAAAAAATAAAGTAAACTAATTGTATGTAAGACTAAAAAACTTGTTATCAACAGGGTAATCAAAATCCTCAGTACAAAACACACAACTAATCTTTTTATTAACTCAAGCATCCTACCAAGTCATAATTTATCGACAGGATAATCTCACCATCTGTATGGATCATGATAAATGTATATATATATATATATATATAGTCCATCACTACATTTTATAAGCATTATCTATAAATGGACAAAATAATGCAAAATTCAAAATAATTCATTATGACTGGTCCTATGACATGCAAATACACGGTCACTTTGAATTGTAATTTTGCCATTTCATAAAACTATAAACATATAAACATTATGTTCATTATACTTAACAATAAAGATGGATTACTGTTTCAGGACTAAATTGCAAAAAATTAAAAAAATTTATATTAAAGTACAAATAACTAAAATAATGGGGCAAAAGTATAAATATCAATAATTATAGGCTATATCATAATAATAATAAAATTTCAGGGCTAAAACATAAATATTTAATTTTTACATAAAATATGAATCCTATTGATATTTTATCATTAGACCCAATTGATATTTCACTGTCTTCTTCACCCAACAACCTGAAAAATGGGCAAACGGGTTCAAAACAGGCTTATAACTTGACTCGGCTGATTCGGCCTCTAAATTTGGAAAAAAATACATCGCCATAATCTAATTCAATATATCTTGCCAAATATACACTTAACTTACCTTAAATCTAATAAAAAATGCACAAAATTAAGGATTGTCTCAATTCGAAAATTTGCACTTTACACCCCAAGCACACAACAAATTGGTATAGTTATGAATGAAAATGATAGACAAGGCTCTGATACCAATTGTTAGAGTTTTAAAATCTCATTAAATCGAGCCAAATGTAGCGGATCAATATATCAACCATTTCGTCCATAACACACCCACAACAACTTCAATCAATAATAGAAAACATACCAGAAGTCGTCATATGATGCTTTATGCCAAAATCAAGCTCCCAATTGCTTCAATTGGATCAAAATCAAGTGAAGCCAGAAATCAAAATTAGGTTCGGGAGGTCACGGGGAAAGACAAATGAAAATGAAAGGAATTTCTACTCTCTACATTTTCCAAAAATTATTATGCTTAATGGGCTAGCGCAATATATATATATATATATATATGACGAGAGTAGGGACCTCCTCCCGTGTAATAAACAAAAGTAATCAATTTCATTATAAGTCATAAATCAATAAATATACTAAGATCATATTTGTACAAAATCATACTACTATAATGAGTGTAATAATAAATTGACTCAATTACATAATGTGATCACAAATTATGAGTCAGTCACACATGCTCTATATATATTTAACATTAGTCACATAATATAATTTGATTTAAATTATAAAATTATATGAATGATTATTTTAGTCCACAATATATGAGAAATAAATCCAACACGGGATACCAAAAAACATACTAGAAAGGCTGCAAAATAATTTTGATATCATTTACAAATATGAGAGAAAGAGAGAAAGTTAAGACTCACAAGAGAAGTCTTGTAATTCATGAATGAAAATATTGTACAATGCTTACCCTTTTATACGTAAAGATAGTAACTTAAATAAGGTACATATACTATTTTAAAAGGTAAATATATCAGCTCAATTAATTCTAATTAATCACAAAATATTACTAGTTTAAAATAGAAATAAAATAAGTTGAAATATGGTAACATATTTCAAACTAATATGGAAAAGAATCTGACTAATATGTAACATTTTTCTTTTTTTCTTTTCCCTTTGTTTATAGGTGTAAAAACATAAAGTTGACATCTACTGAGAGATGGTTTGTAACTATAAATTATAAAGTGAGTAATATTGGACATTTTTTTTTGTGAAGTACATTAAAAATGATGTTGTAGGTCAGATGTAACACTCGAGCTTTCTTTTGTAGAACTCATAGTTATGATTGTAAATATATTTGTTAAAGTATTAAGTGTTAGAATTTTGAGAAGTAATATAAAGTAAATATATAAGGGTAGAATTGAAATTTCACTATTAGCAAGGTTATTTTTGAGATTTTAGCTCATGGATAAATATATACATATGTAATTAAGTGGGCTAGTATTATATATACATAATTTGGGCTCAATTTAATTAAATTAAGTCCAAGCCCAAGCTTATGTTTATATATATATATATATATATACAAAAATGGGCCAAAGCCCAAGCACAAGTATAAATATATATATATATATATATAACAAAGTAAAATAAATAAATAAATAAATAAATAAAATATTAGATTTTTGCTTAATTTATCTACAAAATCCTAGCCATCTACTTATCACAATTCTAAGTATATTTTGTAAAATGGATAAAGATGAACATAAAAACTAAGTGAAAAATGTGATGGCTAAATGTGGTCCATTGGATTTGGTTAAAGTCATCCTAACCATCCATGTATTTTATTGATTAAATTAATTAATATTTTGTATTAGTTAATGAAAAATATGGTGGAGAAAGAATGGTCATTGGATTTGATTAAAGTAATCCAAGTCATCCATGTATTTTAAGAAAATTAGAATTAATTAATATTTAATGAAAATTGGGTGAAAAAAATGAGGGCCATTGGATTTGATTGAAGTAATCCTAGCCCTTCATGTGTTAATGAGTTAAAAAAGGTTAGTGTTTGATATTTCAAATTGAAAATGCAAAGGAGGATACGTATAAGGCAAAATAGAAAAGGAAAAGAGAGTGAAAGAAAGAAGAAAAAAAGGGAAAAGAAAGAAAGGAGAATTGGTGAGTTTCTTTTAAGTATAATTGTGTTATTTTAGTAAAGTATGCATAGTAGACTTTATACTTTCATGTGATATAAGAAATTTGAAAATGAAAACTATTATTATTATATTGTTATGATGGTAGAAATTTATTGTTATGATTATGGTAATGTGTAAATTGGTAGAAGCTTAATCATCATGGGGTTATAATGATAGAAATTGATTGTAATATGTAAATTGGTGGGAGTTTATTTATCATTTTGTGATAATGGTGAAATTGATGGAAAATTGAAATTGATAGAAATTATAATATATGTGTATGTCATGGGATTGTAGTAGGAAATTAATTATAGCATGCTTAGTAAATTAAATTAATTGTAGTAGGAAATTAATTGTAGAATGCTTAGTGAATTAAATTAATTGTAGTAAATATGAACAAAGTAATATTATTAGTGTTAAATAGTAGTAAGAAATTAAAGAGGGGTAAAAAATTGATAATGTTAAATTGAAGTACGAAAATTGAAAATGGGTGAAAAATATATATACATATTGTTGTAATAATTATTACTTGTGTAGCATTCTTAGTAAATTAATAATGTTAAATTAAAATTAAGAAATTAAATATAGATAAAGGATATATAGTTAATGTTAAATTGTAAGTAAAGAGATAAATATAAATAATGTATAATAAGTGTTTATAATGACTGAAATTGTTATGTGTGGATTTGAGATGGTGGGTAGTGGAATTGGAATTGAATCTCGGCGAGTTCGATAGACCGAGTTTGTTTGAAATATTTAGGAGTGTTTGGAATTTGATAATGCCTATGTATTGGAAAATGAATTGGCAGGAAATGGCAACAATTAACGAATTTGGAAATGTTACGCTAAATGTATTGTTTCCAAAAATTGGTATAATATGCATATATATATATATATATGTATGTAAAAGCATATATGAAATGATGTTATGGCGTAAATATGATAAAAGGTCTATGTTAGGAAATTAATAAAGTGTTAAAGTTAAAAATGTAGATGTCGTAGGAATGTAACGATGAGTATAAAATATTAAGCTGAAATAGATTGTGTTAATTTGTTTTAGGTACGCAACATTAAGATACGAACATACTTGGGAAGAAAATAAAAGTAAGTAGATTATGCATGCATTTTAATATTTCTGAAATTGTGCAATACTCAATGTTATTTGAAATGTGTATATTAATGCTTCGGTATGCTAACATGAATTTTATGAAATGATTCTTGAAAAATTATGAACTTAAATGTTGTACGCCGATATCGCACATAGGAATTGATTATAAAATGTTGTCGATGTGTGAAAATTTGAATAAAATACATTTTTATGACTTAGTCGTTAATTCTATTATTTGGACCTAGCCGGATCTCGTGTTAAAGCGAGATTTGCAGACTAGTAAGAATTCTGTTTAGCGCATCCTGCGCGCTTCTATTATATGAAAATTTGAATGACAACTGTATGCGGAACACGTGATCATATTATGAATTCGGGTCACCGTGGGTGCAGGTAACACTAATTGACTAAGTCATTTTGATAGTATTTATGTTATGAATAAAGTATATGTGATTGGAAAAGTTTGAAAATGCTTTAGTTATTTATACTGTCATATTGTGTTATACAACGATTATTTAAAACATTTACCTTCTGTACTGTATCGACATATAAAACCTGCATGATTTGGTTATTGAGATTTTATCTTACCCTTTTATCAAAAAATTTATTTTCAGATAATAGCATATAGAGGTAACAAAACACGCAAGTGAGAGTACTAGGCATATGTGAAGTTTTTTTTTTTTTTTTTATATATGTAATTGTAGGTTAGCTTAAGTAATATGTATAGGCTTTTGTATGGATATGTAGTTATTAAGTTAGTTGTATGTCAAAAAGTTGTAATATATGTAACTTTATATGTATATTTGTATGTATAAAAATAAATTGTTAAATATAAATATTTATAAATGTTTAAAATTTGTATAATAAAAGAATAATATTGTATATAATAAACGTGAGTATGTATTTACAGTTAATATAAAATAAGTGTGACATAAGATGATACTTATTTATTGAATAATAATTTTTATGATTATAAAATAATATATTTGTATGACTTATTTATTCTGCTGCGGGTGAAAAGGCAATAATTATTTTGGCTAAAGGCAAGCTCACCAAAGTTTCTAGACAATATCAACGTTTTACTACGAGTGATACTAGGAAGTGTTCCACTGTGCGTAATGCTGAGACTGTAATGGCAAGTCATGACACGAATAGGAAAGTTGTACCATGAATAGTATTGGTTATTGAAATTACAAGAATGATCAAAAACTTCGTTAATAGATGAAAACTGTGTTTTTATAAGTCTTGAGTGATGAATAAGAAATATATATATTATTTAATCCCTTTAAAATAGAGTAAAGTGGGTTTAATGTAATAAAATTTATATTATTTTAAATAAATTAAAATAATTTTAATAAAATAATTATTTTTAATAAAGTTACTTTATATTATTTTTAATAAATTTAAAATCGATTCAAAACTATCAGTTTTGATTTGGATCAAATCAAACCAAATTGACAAATTCGGTTCGGTTTATCGGTTTGGACTAAACTAAAAAAATAAAAAATATTTTTTTAATTTTATTTGCTCTAAATTCAAAAATAAAATTTATTTTATTAAATTTTATATTAATTTAATTTAAATAAATCATTATTTATTTATTAAAATAATAAAAATATAAATTTTAAATAAATAATTTAGTCTTGTTTTTATAATTTAATTCAAGTCTAAATTAAAAACTAAACTAATACTATCAGTTCACGATTTTCTAAATTGAAATAAAAAAAATTAAATCGATTCAAACGGTTTGAATTAGTACCGTTCAAACTTGTCCAATCCTAATTTTGGTTATGAGTTTAAACTTTTGAGTTTAATAATTAATTAATAAATATTTTATAATGAGCGTAAGCTTGGGGATAATTTTTTATACACCAACAAGAGGATAAATGTACTTATATAAAAAAGTATATCAAAATCAATGCTCCGTATTTAATTACATTAAATAAAACTACTACATGCATAGCTTTTATTGCTAGATTATATATATTTTTCTTATGATGCCGGCTACGCCATAAAATTCTACAGCTACCGCTGTTTTAAGATGCACATGATAGTAATTTGTGGTGGGAGAAAGAAGGGCAGGGAAGAGAAGAGAAAATATTAATATATACATATAAAAATTATTTTAAATAGACTATATAGTAAGTGTATTTTTGTCTTTTTTGTATTTTTATTATAGGTAATAAAATAATGTTGTCGGTTGAATATGGTCAATGGCCAGATTAAACGGCAAAAGTTAACGACGTGAGTGCGGTGGCGACTTTTAATAAATTAGAGTTAATTAAGAAAATTTTCAATAAATAAAGGGGTGATCCAAAATTAATCCAATTGCTTATTAAATTATCTTCCCTCCCAAAATTTGTATGGAATTATAATCACTTATTAAAATTTATATTTCACACTCCACTGCTAAATTTTCAATTCTATCACCATCGTAAATATCTGTGTAAACATTCAAAAATACTAAATTTGTTTATAAGGATCTTCAATAAACTTACAAATCTTATATAATCGAAACCTTGTTTACATTGTAATCCACCTCTAGCTAGTTAAGTTTCTTTCCTTATCCTTTTTCTTACTAATAAAGCAAACTTTTAAAGGTAATTATTTTATTTATTTTTTTTATCATCTCGATAGATAAACGGTAGGCCAAACCATGGAATTGGACCACAGATTTTACTATTTGATAGATTATTGACTGTTTATACAACAATCAAATTTTATGAAAAAAATTTATAATGAATATGTGAAACTTGTAAAATAGATTATTTATAATTGTGATGTCTTGTGATTTTAATTGAGTATTTGACGATATAATAATTTTAATAATGATATTAAAATTTTTATAAGAAAAAATGATAATGTCGAAAATTTTTATCAAATCATAAAATAATTCTTACATGATACCAAATATAATTTACTATATTACATTTTTTATGTTTTAATATTTTTTTTTTCATCAATTATGTAAAAATTGTCGATTTTCGGCTAAATAAAAAATATCTTAGCTAGCTAAAAATTCAAACTCCATATATATTTTCTTAAGTGAAAAATAAGAATACTATCACCTTTTCTTGCTTATATAAACCCTAATTAGTTGTGAATTAATACAGATATTGCCAAAGAGTCTTATTTCTTAAGCAAGTAACAAGGTATCTCGAAGTAGGTTTTACTAGTTGTGTTTCTTATTCTGTCTTGTATAATCTCATTGTTTTAGTTTTCAGTACTACTATAATTGTCCATTTTAGCATTAATATAGAGTAGTTTTTTCTTGTATGTATGTATGTATGTATGTATGTATGTATGTATGTATGTTTAAATTTGTTATTCATACATATATATTGTCAATATATATTTCTAGAATTAATTCATTTTGATTTTCAGCTATGACTATTTTATTTTTTTGGTACTATAGTCCCAGTAAGTTCATACACATTGGAAACATATATGTTTCAAATAGTGTGGAAGAATACATACCAACTTGCTGCCACAAGTAAGTTCATAAATAGAGAAAACTACTTTGATATGATGATTATTTAATTTTCATTTCTACAGGAAATTTCACTGCAAAAAATGGTGCTTGAAGATGGTGCATCTAGCTCAAAAAAAGTGAAGATTGAAGAGCAAAAACCTCCTCCCAAAACCAAACTCTTCTCTCCACTTGTCGTTGATGATGATCCTATCATCCGAAAAATTCACTCAGCCATTTTAAGGTCACTTGGATTCAAAGCTGAAGTGGCTGAAAATGGAAAGGAAGCAGTTAATCTCTTTCCTTCTGGCTCTAACTTCCATATTGTGTTTATTTTCATGGAATTGGTTGTCATGAATGGAATTGAGGTATAATTTGTCAGGAATGAAAATGCCTTGGTATTTTTTTAAGGAAAAAAATTATCTTTAATAATTTTTTTAAAATATATATATATAATATATAATATACATGCACAAAAAAAGAAGAATAGTAATAAGTAAATGTTAATTCTAGATTACACCGTCGTGAAACTGGTGAGTATATACAGAGAAGTCCAAAAATTTGAAAGCAAAATGTGTTCTTAATAAATAAACAACAATTATATAGTTTTTCTCTCTAGAAACACTAAGCCTTTACAAGCATTTTTCATGCTTTTTATACTGTCTCTCCTCTATTTATAGACTACATGATGACAGTTCATGGGCGAGTGTATGGTTTCATATGGACACAATTGTATCCTTTATCTTGAACAATTGTATCCTTTTAGAACTAATGAATTCATTGGTTGAACCGTTACATCCCTCTCTGCATGTCATTATCACTTTAATCACGTATAGCAATCTCCCACTTGATTAAAGTGATAAGGTTTACTTCTGATGATTGAATATCATGTGCACATAACCAATCATCATTACTATATCATAACTAAATCACAAAAATTATGATATATATATTTTCCAAGAGTAAAATGGTGCCACAATCGAAACTAAGGAAACATTTTGTTCGTACTTAGTTTTCATGATGACTTATACACTAAGAGTCCAATATTACATAAATTCATCTTGATATTTTCATACAAACTTTTATATCCAAAATGATTTATTATAACCTTTGTTAACCTTGCTATAATGTTCTTTATCTTTTCTTCGACCAATATTCATATACTTAACAAATGATTCCTGCTTTCTATATGTTAACTACACATTTAGATAATTATCAAACCCATAATAGTTACATGCTCTCTGAACTTCTCTAGAGACAATTCTTTGTTCATAAGATCGGCTACCATATCTTTCGAGGGGACATAATTGACTTTAATTTCACCATTTTCTACTATATTTTGAATATAGTGATAACTAATATCAACGTGTTTATCTTTGAAGCTATTTCCTCCACTTTTAATCAAATAAATGACAGACTTAATATCATAGAATATATCTACAGGCTCTTTAAATAAATCTAATTGCAAATTATCAACAAACCTCTCAATCCATACAGTTATACTTACCGCTGTACTATATGAGATATATTCTGCCTCCATGGTAGATTTTGCAACACAGTTTTGTTTCTTACTTAACCAAAAAATTGTTGTTCTATCATATAAAAACACATTACCACTTGTTGATTTTCAATTATCCAAATTTTTTACAAAATTTGCATGACAATATCCAACAAGTTTTAAATCATGTAAACCAAAGCAAAATTTCATACCTTTGATACCTTTTAGATATCTTATAATCCTTTTGATTGCTTGTCAATGATTTCTTCTAGGAGTTGATTGATATCTACTTACCACTCCCATTGTATGTGATATGTCTGGTGTCACGAGCTAACTTTTTCTTAGTTGAGATTCAATCTATGCAGCACTTACTAGCGCGATCGAACTAGCAAGTTAGCCGAAATGAGTTTTCACATAACAAACTCAAGCAGGTTAGTTGTCTACAAAAATATATCAACAGTATAAAATAAACGAAAACAAGCCATTATCATAATTCAACATAATCCGACATTTTACTAATTACATACGCACAAGTGTACAAGTCATCAATAGGCGTACACGTATTAAATACATAAGCATCATTATATATCGAGACGATACAATCAAACTTGAATAATTCATGCAATCAACACATTTCTATTTACTTGAGGGTGGAAGAGTACACAGCAATGTTCTTGGAGTGTTGATGGACAAGGCCTTTTTAAGGCACCGAGTCATTCCCCCCTAAAGCGGGTTTTGAGACATTACAAGTGTGGCATGATGAGATATACCCCATGTTTCAGTTGTCACACTTCTAAATAATACATACAATGGTGCCTTACGATTTGCAGCCACAGGCTTACTAGTTGGCCCTGGACAAGCAAATACATGAGGCCTTTACATCCTCCCCCACCTAATCTATCGGCGTCCTCGACGATGACACTATCTTGAAGTCTTCAATCTTCTGTTGAAATTACTCTAGTTTTTCGGCCCTCTCTCAATTGATTTCTTCTTCACCAAAGATCTTCCACTCCAGGAGAAACTCCTTATGATATCGTCTCTCCTCAATCACTTGTCTCTCTACTAGAGTCCCTTCCACTTCTTTTGTAGTCTTCTTTCACGCTTGCTTCTTGATCTCCTCTCTTGCAGGTTGATTGCGCGTGGAATCTTTCATATCAGCGAGTTATGACTTTAACTTGCTAACATGAAAGACCGGACGCATCTTCATCTATGCTGGCATCTCGATCTTGAATGTAACATAGACTGGGACTAGTCTCTTATACTTCTGCACTAGTCTCTTGTCTCGGCTTTCATTGAATCTGTTTTAGTTGAGCTCTTCTGTGAAGGTATGCAAAGGTGTGTTCGCCTCGAACCCCATCCGTCTGGTGACCAATTACTCTCATTTGACAATGTCTTAGGCAGTTGCTCTAGCATCACCTCATCAACTTCAGCAAGACATCCGCAATCTCTGACAAGGTCGGCTTTGCTTTCCTCTGAGATTGAAATTGCGATGAAATGAGGTCATCGTCTCTCAATTCCCTTTTTGGATTAAAGCATGGATACGAGCTTTGCCTCTGTCGGTTGCTTGACTTTAACCAGCATCATAGCGAGCCTTTCTTCCTTGATCAACAAGCTACTGGTAGATAGAACGAGATAACGCTCTTCTCTAATAAGAAGTCCTTTCCCGCAATGGCAGCAAAGTTATCCACCTGTAAAAAAATAAGGTGTACTTGACCTTCACAAGTGCTGATCTTCATCTGCACTTACTTTGCCAACTCACCCTTGGGTAAGGCTTTCAAAGCTGATCGTCTTCGTGCAGTCACTCTCCTCCTCAAGCTTTAACCCAAGACGTTTTACTCTTAAAGCAAAATGACTTTATAAGTTGTCTGAATGTCCACTATAACCCTTTTCATGTAATGGCTTCGGTCTTAGGCGTTGTTACAACCTTTTTTTTACACGGGCCCGACCTGGCTTATCGAATCACAACCATTACAAAATAATGTTATGAGTGGCCCCAATGTTCACCATAACCCATTCTAGTAATGACCTCGTCCCTAGGCACAATCATAACCCATTACTATGCAGTTCCGCCTTGCCTTACCGAGTTACAACCATTACAACCCAACGGTCTCAGTCCTAGGCGCAGTCGCAACTTACTATCTCGTAAGCTTGCCTTAACTATCGAGTCACAACCGTTGCAGTCTAGGGTACCTAACGACTATTAGACAAAACTCTGCCCCTCTGGCCCTCCTCTGAAGTCCCTCTGGGTTTTGTCACTATGCAAGTCCAACCCGAAGTTGGCACATTCCCATAGACCCTTACTAGTTTACACCTCTGCAGGTCCAGCCCAAAGCTGGCACACTTTCGTGGAGTTCGCCTCCCTCATTACTCAAACTCGAGATCTCCCTTTTAAGAGCATCCACAAATGAGTGAGAGTATCAGTTCTACAAAGGTTCTTTCTTGCGACCTTCTTGTCTTTTTGGATAGCTTCTTCAGAACATTCAATATCCACGGTGTCACCATGTGGTCGGTCTCTTTTGTCTCTTGATTACTTTTCAAGTGTTTCTTACAGTTCATATCTAACTGTCATAACACTTAGTTTTGCCATTTCGAGGCATTCAATGGCTCTATACGGCCATTGTATCACCAACGTAATAAAGTTTCTTCCCAGCTTTTCCACACCATTAACGATGATGACTTCCTTGGGAAGTTCGGTACTACTCACTAGGTCACTCCCCCTCTTTTGTTAGAGCCCCAATTTCTGGGCTTCTTGTTCTTGTTCTCTTTTACTCCTGAGATGAATAACGACCTTTAGGTTAGAAGTCATCACATGAGTAATCCAACAACCATTCAATGACAATTTGTGCGAATGGAAAATCTCGTACCTCTTTGTCATTGTAACTTATTTCGTACCAAGGTTGAAAACTTTCCATCAAGTAAAACAATCAGTTTTGCTCGATCACATCTTGGATATCTAACATCAATCTGAAAATTTCTTTACATACTTGCAAACTGCCCTAATTTCGAGTCAACTCATGTAATTGCCTTTGAGCAAGGCATGTAACCTTTTCGAGGAGGAACTTTAGTTTTCATTTCAAGTCCTTCACCACAACTTTCCATCCTCGAACAAGTACATGGACGCTAGGGTCACCTTGGCTTCTTTGGAATTTGTCCTCACATTCCGAAAGTATTGTTCGATGTCAAACCAATGTTTTCAAGCAAGTTATAACCCATTTTCAAAGATGAGGTGGTTCTTTAACTCTCATTTCAAGTCCTCTAACACAACTTGGATTCCCCGCACAAATACATAGATGCCAAGCTTGTTGATCTTGGTGTCACACAAACTCATGCACTCATATTTTGATGATAACAAATATGTTAATTCAATCAAGCAAATGAACAAGG
>JAXCLQ010040710.1:5508-22070 GCA_035584115.1 Cedrela odorata | reverse complement strand
AAGAAAAACCAGCAGGTGAACTGAACAGAATATTTGGACACACGTTTCCTCGGGCTTGTAGAGAGAGAAAAGAATTTTTGTCATGAAAGGAAACGAAAAACTCTGGACACTCTCAGTTTGAGAGACAGAAATAAGAAAATGTACTTCATGGCATGAAAAATGTAGCATCTTTGTTTTATGTTATAAATATGATAACAAATTAGTATAATTAATTATTAAAAACTTGTTAAACTCAATAAAGATGAAAATTTTAGTAATGCGACGATGTCAGGAACTGATGATTCGTATCCTGAGTTTGCCGCTGCCTAATTGGAGTGGGTTAAATTGCAGTGAACGGTGATGGTTTATGAGTCAAATTTCCTCAAGAAATAAGTTTAGGTTTCTACTTGATCCATGGCTACCTGCCTCATTTATAATTTTTAACTACCAGGCCATAGACAATTAGCAGTGAGTTGTCTGCTTCTCATCCTGAAAATGCCACAATTCTCTGAATGAATTTGGGATTTTTAGGTTGGTGAGGTGAGAGCTTGGAAAATCTCTCATCACCCACTTTACTTTGTATACAGTATAATGGACCATTTTCATACATTTCCAGAAATAATTGAAAATGAGTCAAGATTTTGGACAACCCATCATTTGGTGCTTTTAAAAAGCATAAAATAATTAATTTAATTTGGAAATATATAGCCATTTGGCGATGACAATTCTAACCAATCTTAGCACCAATCTTAGAATACAACTGAGTGTAGTTTTGTAATTTTATTAAATTTTTTGTTACTTGTTTGGTGGTCCAATTGAGTTTTGTTGTGCATAAATAAATGTTTAATCTTCTTCTCTCTTTCAAAATTGAAATTGAACCAGTAGTTGTGGTGTGGTGATCTTCAAGAAAAGACTGGAATCATTCATTACTGAATTTATTTTCTGCTGCTTATCCTCAACAGTTAATACTCCTTGATGGGTTTTCTATGCATTGGTCTATAATTAATGTTTGAGCTAGTAATTAGTTAAATGCAAATCCCTCTCTTGGGCTAGGCAACCTTGTCAAAAACAGTATTACATTACAACAAAATAAATGAAACCAATCAATCTTACACCCAAAAGAAGAATGAGTTAACAGCAAAAAATTAATTCCCGACTGAAAAGGAATTCAAGAGAAAATGGAAAGATAAAATCCAAGAATACGAGCCACAAGAACAATCCTGCCTGTGCAGAAAAGAATGTACAGCTTTCTGATGATCATAAGGGAGACAGTCTTGCTCCAATGGGGAAGTAAGTCATAGGAATTGGAGATCTTTTCGTCGAAGAAGACATGTTCTTGTTTAATTTGCTTCCGATTTCGGCTTCGGTTTTGCTTGATCTGCTGTGTCTGTTGTTTTTGTTGTTCTCTCCCTCGCATGAAACCCTGTTTGAGTCAGAAAAGCAACTAAATAAACTAGATAATGAAGCCATTGAATTGATATATAGAAAGTTAGCAATATGCAAGCTCTCAAAAAGTAATTGTGTTTTGTTCTTGACCATAAATTTCTTACTCTTCTCCTCTCTATATACACTCATTCTTTCTTGGAATGCGGTCAAAAACCCAAGGAAGAAGGCTAGCTTGAAAATCCAAGGAAATTCTCTGGCAGTTCTTGGAAATATCTAGGAGAGCTGATTGATGGACAAATATCAGTGGCTGCCATAGATGATGCATGGACCCATGGACATGTCGAGTTCGGTTCCTTTGAAAGAAGGAAACGCGTTACCTTTGATAGTGCAGATACATTCATGTCATGTTTCACGCTGTGGAAAAAATTTGAAGGCTTGAACATTCAACGAAGAGTAGCATATTGAACTTGTCAAATAATGTGTATGAAAATTTTGTCTAATGATGACACGTACACTGGAATCTTTTGCTCCCTTCACATAGGCAATCCGAAGCAGCAAAAATAACATTAGCATTGTTGTTTCTTCTGTCACAATCAATCACAAAATTTCTTTAGCAGCAAGGCTTGACCCAACTCTCTTCCTCCAAAGGTTTCATCGAAACATCTACCCATCTGGGTTGGCTGATTCTGAAACAAATAAAACATGTGTCATAATAAATTCTCATCAAGCTTCAATGCCACCACGGAAACACCATGTACTCTCAAACATATATAGACAAAATTCCTCAGTTGAAAATTTTCCTTAGGTTAAAATTCAAGAGCATACTAGACGTGTACATATCTACTCCACTATTTATAATTTGACCTGTTGACAGTAATCTAGCACTTGATAAAGGCTAGCAAGAGAAAGACAGAGCAAAGCCAGCCATGGAAGGAAGTGATATCCGTTATGGTTTGGTCTGGGCTAAGGCAGACACCATCCTCTGTTCTTGCTTACATTGCATTTGCTCCCGACAAAAGGAAGTCTAAACTACACTTTTTCTTTTCTTTTTCTATGTCCCCACCATACATTCCTAAACCAGGGAAATTCCCCTCTCACTATTGTAAACATTTGCCAAATGATTGTCCCATTTCTAGATTGGTTAACTCAGATGAAGAATGGGGGCACAATATTACACCAATCTGCTTTACTGTCTGCTCATGATCTATGCATAATTCATGTAGAAATTGGAAAATGAAGGGAGAAATATGTATCAAATGAACTTAAATGGGAAACAAACATATGATATGTCCACATTTAGTATAGTGTGCATGTCCTACTTTGGTAACATTAACATTTATGTCAGAACAGAGTTTGATAATTTCAAGGATAAAAAGAGTTAAATGCCATTATTGTTCCTATAATAAGGCTGGCTCATCGATAAAATTCTTATTTACTATCTCTTAGGAAAATCCTATCAATATAACAAAGTTTATTCAATGGATCCTAAAAAATAAATTAAAATTGGGTTTAAGGGTACTTTTGAAAATGTAATTGCATTGTATCAATATAACAAAGAAATTAACACATTCCCTTGTTGAAATCTTCGTATATCCTATAAAATAAAATAATACATAGGATGATAAGGAATTCAAATTCTTTTATAAAACCACCTTTAATGATAACATAAAAGTATAATCTTCGTATTATTAATACTAAAATAAATAATTAAAATATTTTAAAACAATTTAAAAATTAAATGAACAATACTTGTAATAAAAATTGTATAAACACCAAATATAATAGAATTTTGATGATTATAATTGATTAAATATGTTTAAAAAGTTAAAAATATTTAACTTAAAATACAACACAAAATGAGATAAAGCAAATTTAATAGACCCATAATGATTTTTTTAAAAATTAAACACGATACATACATATTGACACGATACAACACGATTTGTTTGTTTTTTTTTTTTTAAAAATTAGACACGATACATACAATATTAACACGACACGACACAACAGGACACATTTTTTTTTTCAAAAAAAATAGATAAGATATATATAAAATTAATATGATACGATATAACACGACTCGTTTGTTCAACTTCTATAGATTTAATACAAAAAAATAATTGAATTATTTTATATTCGAATTAAAAAAAAAAAGAATAAAGAGGGAAATAAAGACAAAGAGAAGGTAGAAAGAGTAGTCTTGTACTGGAACGGCAGGACAGAAAATATCCGCGGAGTCCCTGGCCCTGCCCCGCTGCTCAAAGAATCATCAACACCAAAAGCAGTGCCAGATTGCGTGTATCTCCCCTCCTCTCCTCTCTTCGCTCTCTCCAATAAAACAAAATCCCGTTTCTCCAAATGACCAAACTACCCCCGTCTCTCTTACCCATAAACATTCTCATCTCTGCGTACGTCAGTCAAAAGAAACGCATTAACTCTGTCTCTTGACTTCTCCTCTCCCCCTGCCCTGCTTTGCGTTGGAACCCCATCAGATAAAAATGGCCAGGTCCTCCACGGCGTCCGCTGCGACGTCTTTTCCGGCTATTAAACCGGAGGATTATTCCCACAGCCCCGTTCATTACGCTGTCGTGTTGGGTGATCACACTACTTTGACTCGGATAATCTCGACTCTACCTAAACTAGCCGATCCTGCTAAAATTCACACCGAGTCCGACTCACTGAGTCAAGAACGAGTCGCTGATCAAATCTCGTCAGTTATAGACCGTCGGGATGTTCCGTCCCGAGAAACTCCTCTCCACCTCGCTGTCCGAGTTAATGACGCCGTCGCCGCAAGATCCCTGGCCGCTGCTGGCGCTGACGCGTCTCTGCAAAACGCTGCCGGATGGAATCCCCTGCAAGAAGCTGTATGTCGTCGAAACTCTGACATTGCTCTGATTCTGCTCAAGCTCCACCACCGTTCCGCCTGGACCAAGTGGCGCCGTCGTCTGCCACGTGTCATTTCGGTTTTACGCAGAATGCGTGACTTTTACATGGAAATCTCCTTCCATTTCGAGAGCTCAGTCATTCCGTTTGTTGGCAAAATTGCTCCCTCCGATACCTATAAGATCTGGAAACGCGACGGCAATCTCCGGGCCGACACGTCGTTAGCTGGCTTTGACGGTTTAAAAATTCAACGCGCGGATCAAAGCTTTCTCTTCCTTGGTGATGGCGACCAAACGCACCACGTTCCAGCCGGTTCGCTGCTAGTTCTCAACCACGACGATCGAAAATTCTTCGACGCCTTTGAAAATGCTGGTGCTCCTATGTCCGAGTCTGACATTGCCGGTTTCTGCGCCCAAACCAGCGTTTACCGGCCAGGAATGGACGTCACGAAAGCTGAACTAGTTGGACGAACCAATTGGAGAAGACAAGAGAAGACGGAATCCGTCGGTGAATGGAAAGCTAGGGTTTATGAATTACATAACGTCGTTTTCAGTTTTCGGTCGCGGAAAGTAAATGACAATGACGTCGCTGGTAGCGAGCAGGTATTGCCGTTAGAACTTGATGAAGATGATGACGGATTTTTGGTAGCTGAAAATCCAAGTTTCGGATTCAACGTCAACACTAACGATAGGAGAAGACACAGTAGTTTTGTAAGAGAAGAAAGAGACTGGGTAAGCGTGGGAAGAAAAAGTGTAGGTATAATTCCATCTTCTGCGATGGCTCCGCTGCCGATGCCGAGGAGTTCGACAGCTGCAGTTGCGATGGCGCCTCCGCCGACTAAAGAGAAAGAGTTCGTGAAGAGCTTACGTCCTTCTGTATGGTTAACGGAGCAGTTTCCGTTAAAGACGGAGGAATTACTTCCGTTACTGGATATTTTGGCGAACAAAGTGAAAGCCGTGAGAAGGCTCAGAGAACTGTTAACAACTAAATTCCCGCCGGGAACGTTTCCGGTTAAGGTAAGGGTATTTTCGGAAAAGTAATAAAATTGTTTAAATCTGTGGGTTCCATTACCTTGGTGTGCTTTGCTTTTATTGGTTCTTTTGATGCTCAAGCAACGACCTGACCTGACCTGATCTTTACCTTAAGCACCTACAGTGATTATAGGGGAAGCTTTTGCTGTGGGGTCTACGGTTCGTTGTTGATGTGACCGATTGTCACTTTTTGACTTTTGTCGGTGTGATTGAGGATGTGGGGCCCCGATGATCGGAGGATTCTTTTGTGTCTTGACTAGTGACGGGTCCTGATTTTGCCACGTCACCCAACTTTTGTCAAAGGTTGACGTTCGCGAAATCAGGGATTCGCGTAGGTTTGAAGTTGAATGGTGAATGATGGTGTAACTGAATATTGACTAACCGTCTGCTTGTTTGTTTTGTGGGGTCAGGTGGCTATTCCGGTGGTACCCACAGTAAGAGTGGTGGTGACATTCACAAAATTTATTGAGCTACAATCAACTGAGCAATTCTACACTCCGCTGTCAAGTCCTAGACATTTGGTTAGAGGACAATCAGATGATGAACAAAAATCAGACACAACCCATTATTCATCATTCCTATCGTCATCATTCTCGTCGTCGTCGTCGTCGTCTTCGTCGGTAACGGGGTCGACGTGGCTGAAGCGAAACGGCAGCCAATCAGCAAGCAAGCAGCAACAACAACGGAATTCATCATCTTCTTCATCATCATCGTCAGGAGGACAACAATGGGACAAGGATCCTTTTGCCATACCTACTGGGTATATATGGTCAAGCATTGATAGCAAGTCAAGTAAAATGAAAAGGTCAAAATCTACTAGGAAATCCAAATAGGGAGAGAGATGATTTGTTGTTGAATTGTCCATTTTCTTTTCTGGTTTGGAAACACAGTGTAGATAATTTACCAATTACCATCCTGTTTTGGGGTTCTTGGTTGGCAACATTTACAGTCAAGAAAAAACGTAGAATGAACCCAAAACTTTATTGACTAATTGGATCAATCAATCAATGTGTTTAGCTGCTTACAATTTTGTTTAATGTTTAGTTGATCTTTGACTGGAGGGATTACATCACTTGCTTAATGACTTATTAGAGTGATTTTTCTCCTTGGGGGCATATAATCAACATCGATTATGGAGAATGGATGAAAATGATGGCTTATTGAGCAGGCGCCAAAGTGGAACAAAATGTGAAGCACAAGACGGGTTAATTCTGAATTCTCAATTGATTGCATTATCAACTATTCTAATGATTGTTAACTTGGTTGGCATGGGTTTCAAAATATATGAATGTGAATTAGTGACAGCTATAATTGGGTATAAAATAAATAGCAGCTGCTGCTGCAGCTGCATAGGTACATAACATTTGGGGTAATTAATCTAAATTATGATTAAGTATTTTTTTATTTTATTAAAGATCATTAAAGAGATTCTCATTATTTGCTTACCTCTTTACTACTTTTGCTTTTGCTTACTGCTTTTGTTGTAGCACATCATAAATCCAAGATTTATATTGTTTAATATATCTCCCTATTGTCACACTATACTACACTACATATCTCATAAATTTAGAACTTGATGTATTGTGAATGTTAATTCATTAATATACTGGAAGACCCGATCTAACAAAAACGTGCATGAAGGGTCATTTGCATTATTATTTCTTTCTACTTTAGTTTTGATTGAATGGCATTCTGTTTGCACAGGATAGAAAATGGTGTCATATTTTATATTGAATATAATATCGATTAATTTTGAATTTATAAAAACAAATAAACAATACTATCTAATATGCTAATTTTTTGGATCGATAGTAAACACCCATCTTTAATAAGTGATATCAGAGAGCGACCAAAGTTCTCATTCGTATAATGAGTTACATACTTTGTGGACCAATAAGAATATTGTGGGATGGATAATATAGAAGAATAAGCATCATCACTTAATAGACTAGTTTTTGATTGATGGCAAACGCTCATCCGGCAACACATGGCACTGTTTCTGTTTTTTTCACTTTCGAAGACCTCACTTTTGTGATAAATAATCTTTCTTAATCTATAAGCTGCTGTAATTAGGTAAAAATGAATTGGTAAATATCAATTCTAAAGCTGTTAGCTGAGTATGATTGAATATTAATATTAATTTTGTAGTAAAGAAATCGATTTGAGATAGAGATACCGAACAAAGTTTGCTTAAGAAGATGGAAACCAGACAAGTGAGTTGGCAAATCCTTTAAAATAAAGTTTGAATTGGGAGTTAAAAGACAGCCATCAACAACTGGCCTGTTTCTTTCTTTCTTTCTTTATTAAAATGCTTATTATAAATCCTTTAACAGCTCTTCATTTTTTCTTCTCTTCAATCAATTCCTGGATCCAAGTGTTCATCACCAGGTATTCCTCTGTTTCTCTATCTAAATGGGTTCTTCATTTTCATTTTAAAGTTTGAGAAATATTCATGGCTTTATAGTTTTATTATGTTTGATTTCTGCAAATACTCTGTTTTCATAAGCAAACTTTTTCATTACTTTCTTTTATTATAAATAAGATTGGATCCAATTTTTTATCTAGGAATATGCATGAGTATATCAAATGATTGAAGGAAAATATGTACAAACTCGGATCTGAGCAAAGAGCCATTAAAAAAGTTTATGTTGTGATTGTAGCCAAATGAATAATACATCTCTGATTTTGAATTTTAATCCCATATTTACTCATCTCTGAATATGCACTGAATCTGCATTGAAACAGACAGAAGATGGCTACTGAAGCTCCAAGTTGGGCAGATCAGTGGGGAGCCGGAGGATTTGGTGCCATGGAAGACGATGACAACACAAAAGCTAAGGATGAAAACATTAAGAAGAAAGCAAATGCAAAAGGATTCAACAAAGTAAAAATAGCGTTTTATAGTGGCATCAAATGGGTCAAGCTTCGATGCCAGAAAAGAAGCCCTTCTAAATGAATATTACCACAGGATGTTTATCTTCTTGCATGCAGTGGAAAATTTTCAAAAAGTTTGTTTTCTTTTTGGAGTGATCAGTATATTCTAGTAGTATGATTACTACCACATAAACCACAATTTTTTTTTATCACCAGAAGGATGATTGGAAAATCGGTAATAATATAATAATTTAGTCCTTTCCATTCAGGTTCCAAACAGTAAAGAGACAATAGAAGTGAAAATTACATCTAGCATCAATTGTTGCAATATATCTAAACTAAAATAAGGGATGAGCTGAGAATATACCACTTTCAAATGATATAAATACATGCTAGTTGTCTTTGCTCTTAAAATGAGTAGCCAAAGGTGTTTTCTCCACTGTAAGTCATGTAAAGAAAACCATCTTCATCCTTGTTTTCCTCATAAATTGTGGACATTAAGGCACCTGTAACAACAGAAAGTAGTTTACAAGCACAAACTAGAATGGAATGAAAAGATTTACACTTAAAGTAAAGAATATAACTCACCAGTGGGAGGTAAAGTGTTCTTCACAAAAACAAATATAGCCTTTTCTGCACTGAGCTTAATCCTTTTACGAACAACATAAACAAATTGCCCCACAGACAAATCAGCTGGGACAAGATATCTGTGCTCATGACAACAATGAGTGTCACAACAGATTGATGAAAATTCACAGGCAAGCTTTAGAATATTTAGTTGAACATCACCCACATTCATCGTCCGGCCAAATCATTCAACCAGTTCACAAAAACAAACCCTCGTTACCTTGTAAGTCCACAAGCAGTATACTTTCACTTTCAATCACCCCCAACATAATGCAAGATACTAGAGAGTAAGTAATCATATCCATAGAAATGTCTTTACCAATGAAACATGGAATTAATGCAAAAAAATTCTTCAAAAAACCTATATGAAAACTAACAAATGGCTTTCATCAAAAGAAAACATATGAGATTTAAAATAGAAAAATGTGGATGAAACTAACTTTTTCTTATCAATGTCAGGAACATCACTCCTCTCAGCTTTCTCCACAATCACCTACACGGCAAGCGCACTCGTAAATGCATCAAATAAATGCATTGAAGGCATGCAGAGTTGCTTAAAAGAAAAAAATTCTTACTGGTATCCTATCAGAATACTTCTCTCTTATGCGAGCAGATTCAGCTAGCCTCCTCTCTGAGATTTATAAGCAGCAAATTAGAAACAGAAAATGAGTGAAACAGAATCAACGTTACAATTCAATCCTGAGCATATATTATAAACATAAATACGGACGACATAGCCAAATTAAGGAACTACAATAACAACGGCACTCACAACTACACATACACAATCTGCAATCTAGAATGCAATTGGTAGAACATATAATTGATATGCTGAATAAATAATTACGCCGCCATATATAATACATTCATTGTTATAATTCATCGAAATCCACACTTGCCCTATGAAATAGATAAGAACAGGACTAATAGAAAACATAATGCAGGGAAGAAAAAAAAAAAGGCTGATCAATTAGCCATTTTACAATATTTCAGGAATAATAGAGACAGGGATTGAGGACATGCAAATTGGAAAACAGAAGCCACCAAAATTCATCACAGAACCTTCCCAAAATCTCGGATGATTCTACATACGGGCCACGAAATTTCACATATTTCTCAAAACCTCAATTAAAATCAACCCAGATAAAAATTTCACAAGCTCAACCGAAACAAGCATATAGGCTAACAAAATTCCATAAAATTTTTTTTTTTTTATTTATAAAATTGATTGTTCAACGAACCCAATGGATGTTCGAGCTTGAATGAACTTTTGGCCATGGCGAAACCCAGGCTACGATTACTCGCTGCAAGGTTGAAACAAAGAAACATCACATAACCCAAAAAAAAAAAAAAAACCTCTCTTTTGAATACGGAAACAAAAACAACAAAAAATAAAGAACGAAATTTGAAGGGTATGAATAATGTACATAATAAAAAAGTCAAAAAGTATTCAAGAGAACAACATACTCAACACGACACGAGAAGTGAATCGGAGAAATTATTAGGGTTTCGAGGAATTTGATTGATTGATTGATCGATCGATTGCAGAGGTTGCTAATATCAGAAAGAATTTATATTTAAATAAGATTTAATTAGGAGAAGAAACCAAAACAGGTCGGGGTTTCTTTGTGATTCCTACACGAAACGAAACGTTGGATTTTTGCCTTGCCTCCGTTACAAGGAATCTCTTGCTGCCTGCCCCGTGTCGTGTTAGCATACGACGGCGTTTCGAAGATCACGGGTGTAAGATAAACTGGGCTAGGCTGGGCTTTGTTTAGTTTTAGTTTTTGGCCCAATAATTATATCCAGATTTTATAACGTGGACACTAGAAATGCTTTATATATGGAATTATGGGTGGGATGGTCAGTCTGCATCGGGTCCACCTGAGGAGACAAGACCAAGGAAGGCAAAGGAGAGCGCAATAGAGACACAGAGCTTGCTAACTTGTGTCTCTAAGGGCCCATTATTTAGGTAAACTCCATTAAAGACCATCTGCAGTACTACTGATATCAATCTTTCTTCTTACTCTACACACAAAACTATTCTTCTTCTTTAATTGCGGTTTACGAAATTGGAACATATATGGGTCAGTGCTCTTCTTCATCGCATAAGGTGGCCACGGTGGCGGGCAATCACCTTCAAATTCAAGCAAGAAGAAAAGATGTTAGCCCACCTGCACTGTGTATTTGAAATAGCTAAGGAAAAGACATCTAGGTTTTATATCTTAAGAAGGTAATAATATTGTTGATAGATGTAAGATATTTACAAGCTGGTACTTGCTTCTGCAATTAAATTAATGTCTGCAGGTTCCTGCAATAACTGCATGTCTCAATTATTAATTACTCGTGAAAGAATCAAATATGTAGAAATTACCCCATTTCATCAATGTATCATGATCAAATGATTATAGGGTTTGCTGATTAGTTTCTCTTCTTCCTTGTACGTAAGGGTTCTGTAAATTAGTCATTATGTTTCATGTGCAAAAGGCTTGAATGAGTCCAAGTCTTCAAATGAACAAGATGTACGTTAGCTATATTTAATTAGGGTTTTGTTTGTCTCAAGTGTGCCGGAGAGAAGAAGAGGAAAACCAGGACTAACTATTAGTGCAGGTTCCTGCAATAGCTGCATGTCTCAATTAATAATTACTCGTGAAAGAATCAAATATGTAGAAATTACCCCATTTCATCAATGTATCATGATCATAATATCAGTATCATGATCAAATGATTATAGGGTTTGCTGATTAGTTTCTCTTCTTCCTTGTACGTAATGGTTCTGCAAATTAGTCATTGTCTTTCTTCATGTACAAAAGGCTTGAGCGAGTCCAAGTCTTCAAATGAACAAGTTGTACGTTAGCTAGCTTTAATTATGGTTTTGTTTGTCTCAAGTGTGCCGGGTCGAGGGTAGAGAAGAGGAGGAAAACCAGGACTAACTATTAGGGTTTGGTGGAGGAATTGGAAAGTGATATAAGAGGAGAGTTTTCACGTGAAAGAATCATTAAAAGAGGGGGGTATACAAAAAAGTATTTGGTATCACATCATCAATGCAAGATCAAAATTTACAACTTTGTATTGTAGCTAGCTAGCTACAATACTAGCTAGCTCAATGGCAACAAAATATGTTTTCATAGCTTTATATATGCATATATATATATATATATATATGAATCAAAACAAGAAGACTATATTGTGTTGAAGCAACAAATGATCTTCTAGCCTTAATTGTCACATTTCATTCCAATAAGCAAGTATAAATTATAATCAAATTAAAGGTTAAGCTATGGCTTTGTTTGTATTGGGGGTCTATGCTGCAGAGTGTTGTGCAGGCTGCACAACTTTAATTAGGGGAACATGCTTGAAGCATGGAATCTTTGTAGAACGAGGGTTTCTGACAGTAACAAGAAATGAGTAACGCATCTAACGTTATGGGAATACTGATCGGTGAGACCACTGATGTACCGCCATGATTAATGCTATTTGGCCCCATTGTTGTTCCTTCTTTCCTAATTTTTTCCCCTCTTTCATTTTAGCCATAAATCACCTTAAAGTACTTGTATATGTCGACCCATCTCCGAAAATTTGGTCATCTCTATAATACACCTGTTTAGTTAGTGATAAAAGTGTTGCGATTTCTAATACACAGTAAACATATAAACACACAATTAGCAAGAAGATTACACGAATGTTTACAAGTCACATTAATTGCAATGTGTAGCAAGTGCACGATCTTTTTATGAATGTGAAATAGATTTCATGGGATTTAGGCTTTTTGAAACCAAAATATTCGTAGAATATCAACTAGACACAAACCTAAAATTAAGTGCACCAACCGAGGAAACTTAACTTTCTTTTTTTTTTAATTTGTTCTATATGCTTTTTTTGAATTCAAATGTTGGTGGCACCACACCAACATGCACATCTTCAACCTCATAAATACAAATTGAAAGCTGAAGGAGGTTTGCACAGTGAGTTTTTTTATTGTCTCCAACTTTAAATTTATTATGTCCACCACCTTTTTGTTGTTGGGTTGTTGGCAAAATTCAATGCCCAGCATCTTCCAGGCTATAGCCCCCCACACCCCACCGCATCTGCCATCTCTCTTTCCCATTAAAATATGAGAATCTTACAGGACAACTTCAATTCTTCACTCTCAAAAGCACTCATAATATTTCGCCTTCTCTCTTCTCTCTCCTCTTTCTTCCTTATTCTTCCTCCTTTGACAAGGTTTTTCTACATCTTCTTGTCCATTTTCCAGTTACTTAAAAGCTATTTCTGTATGTATGTGTGTGCGTGTGCGCCTTAATCATATCTTTATGATTTTGTTTCAATATTGTAATAGTTATGTAGGAAGAAGATTTGTGATGGAGTTCAACATGAGATATTGGTGCGGTTCAATCTGAGAGCAGTGCTCCCAAGTTTAGAACGCTGTTATCTGATTGAGCCGTGCCAATATCACATGCCATCTTATTACAAAGACAACATTTGGATTCTGGGAAGAGGTAAACATTATTAATCCCTAAGCTGTTTCATATGTTTCATGCTTTTTTTGACATAGACTTTTCTGATTAAACGACAGATCGTTGCAGCAGTTACCATATAACCAATCCTGTTTGATGATTTTCTTTCCATATGTAATGATCATATATATATATAACTTTTCTACTACTGCTGTTTTCAGTAGATTTTGGCGGCGGCTGCATGGGTAACATAGATAGATATATAATATTTGTTGTGTTCTCTAATCTCTATCATGTTTCTCATCACAATTGTTACGGCATCTTGTTTTCTATGCTGCCATTGCTGCACAATCGAGGTTTGGCCTCGTTTTCATTCAGCAAGCAAAGCTGCAAGCAATCAACTAGCTACCTTTGTAAAATAATGCAAAAGTTTGGAAAAATGTATTGGAATGTTGTTGTTGGATTTCCATTTTCTTTACTGTCCAAGAAAATTAGTGATGTAAGCAATGGTTGATGTGGGACTATTGCAGTAGGTAAGGATTGATTAAAAATTAATTAAAGATATGAAGGTACTTCTACTTAAAGTTGCACTACTTTTTTGACAAAGTGGTATTCTAGTGACAAGACAAGAATCCATTTTCCTTGGTCTTCTTAGTATTAAAGCTCTTTTAAATAGACACAAACTAAACACTTTCCACTAATTCTAAGCATATGATATATATGTAGTTATTATAATACTATATGATTAACGACCATTAATCATAAAATGTTATGTTGCTAAGAGGAAATTCAGATTGGGAGTGGATTCGGATATCTGATGATTAAGTTAATTAAGTGATGTTTACATATTCTTAACCATGGATCAGTAGAATTTGTCATGTATGGTAAACAAGGATCATCATTGATGAATGGCAAATCAAGTTATTAAGAAAGTTAACAAAGGATTTTAATAAACTTGTTTGCTTTTTAACAAAGTTTATTCTGAATGACCTACCGACAAAAGAACCTATCAAGTGGCAAGACTATAGAATTTTCCTGATATCCCCTTTTGTTAACACTCTTTTTGGACAAAAAGCATAAAGATTCAAACTAAATCATAGCCATGTCCTTAGGCTCAAATGTCGGGTTAAGACAGAAAAACATGAAAGACTAATTAAGAAATGGGAACTAGAGTTAGAATATCAAATCTCTTGTACAATTTAAAAAGTTAAATCAACGGGCACCACAAGCGAGCTATATATGTAGAGCATGTTTGGTAATAATGATCAGGCTTGAACAAGAATTAAAGATGTCATCCAAACTTCAAACGGGACATCACACAATTACCGAGAGAAAGAGTGAGAGGAGCGCTTGGGAAAGATATTTCAATATGTAATAATTTTTATAAAGCAACAGGCAAGCAGCTACAACAGCTTACTAAATTTACTATTATTATTCGAAGTCATGGCAGAGAACTTATAATAGAGCCCTCAAACCATATAAAGAATGGGCTGTTGCACTATTTTCATTATTTTTTTTTCTTACTTCCCTTATACTAGATTTGTATTATGGTATTACATACATTCTCCTTACCAAAAAGCCTTGGATGGAGAACAAACTTTGCATATGTGTCTACTTTCTCAAGTATGCTATTCCTGAGTTTGGAAAAACAGCTAGCTGGCTATCTCTCTGAAACTCGGATGCCACAAAGCATCCTCTCCTTCACCACAGAGCCCGTGAACTTCCTTGATCCGGTCAACAGACTTGCAAATGCAGCTGCATCTCCAATCAAACGTGGCAAGTGGCAACACAGGTCTCCCCTAGCTGAGCCTTCCACTCACAATCAGCTTGAACAAACATCAACTATGTATTACACTAGTTTGATGTAACTATGTTTTATACCCCCAGTTACAAAAGTTGAAAATATGTAGACAACCAACAAAATCATATGTTATAGGTCAAGCAAAATGTTCGTCCAGGTATTATAAACCTTAAGATTGTTGTGTAACGATAAATTTAGAATTTACCAGGCGGGGTACCACAACACAATCTTCGATCATTCACATGCTCCACATCTAAGCAAATAAACCAAGATCCCAATGAAACATCTTCATTTGCGTACTTGTGCAGGACATGCCTGAGATTATTAAGAATACTTAGCATTACAAGAGGTAAATTGCCGACACATTTTTCTTTTTAAAATTAAAGGTGGGCATTTGAAAAACCAATTAGCCATTTTTATTTTAGACTTAAATCTGAATTTTGAACATTTGGAAATGGAATCAAAACCTCTTGGTTCCAGTTTCTAATTCATGTGTTGGCTCATTTAAGCTCAACCAGGCTTGAAACCTCTTTCAACAGAAAGACCGGACACAAGTGGTAAACTTATTGGTTTACTGATATGTCAGTAGCCACATCTTTTGATATAGCATATAGTTGTTCTGTAGCATGACGAAAGTACTTGTTTCCGATCTCACCAAATTTCCAGTAGTCTGGTTCATAGTATTTCACTCCCCAGTTCCATGGAAAGTGTAATAAGTCAGTATTCTCCCATTAACTCAAATAGCAAAGTAAATATAGCAGATATAGGAAAAATTGCTTACTTTCTAGCAAGGACAGGCCCAGACTTCATGCAACTAACATAAACCCGGGGTTTCATCCGATGTCCAATTAAAGTTGTTCCTATTGCTGCTGTTGGAAATTAAGAGCAAATTAACTCAATGAGACAAGGAAGATACATGAAATACATAACATGTAATCATTAGGCGAAGAGTTATTTTCAGTTTGTATAATTTATCCAAATATACCTACATCTCAACCAAGTTTTCATCTATTAAAAATAATTTACCTAGATTTACATGAACATCATCATCGACTTTGACATAAAATTCTGCATCCCACATGGAAACAGCTGTAGCAAAATAAGTTTTTGTCTTGGCTAACAATTCTAAGTAGCCATCAACATGTTCCTGGAAGCATAGAAGCAACAAACACGAGAGAAGCTTTTTCAGATTTTTTTTTTATTTCAACATTACCAGGAATGTAAATGTATGTACTGATTACAGCATTAAAGGAACAAGAAGGAAATCTCACCAGCCTCAAGAAATCTCCGTGCATCTTTTCCTCTGCTTCAATAGCTTTATCAAGAATACCACCTGACGTTGAACTAGTGCAAAATCCCAATTGATTAGTGAACAATTTTTAATTTCCTACTATACAAACACCTAAATTACAAACACCAAGTAAGAGATTCTCTCCATAATTATTTAAGAAACTAACAGAGAATATGAATAGGATTCTAACAGCAAGTTTTATTATACTTTTCGGTCCTACTGAAGTATCAGTT
>JAXCLQ010040689.1:0-22072 GCA_035584115.1 Cedrela odorata | reverse complement strand
CAGCTGGGGTTCCTGCTAACAATGCAAACAACTATTTCCGTGCCGATGGCCAGAACTGTGGCAACTTTCTCACTGTACGATCTTAGACATGACAGTCTTTTGCTGCTAGTTTAACATGTTTTGCATCAAATGATCATAAATGTTATAAGACTTTGAATGCTTTGCATTAAGTGATCATAAATGTTATTAGACTTGAAGACAATAGTACAATAATCAGGTTCATAGATGATCGTTACAAAATTTCAAACATTATATCATGGTTAGTAGGGGATCATTCTTTGGTCAACGTTGAATACTCACATTTCTTATACAGATTCATGAATGCATCGTTTTATTTATACTCTGTTATGAAAGTTACTTTCATATTTGCATGTTTGAGTGTGTTTTATTAGATACGTATATTTCACTTATGTTTGAAAACTCTTTTTGGACAGGATCGTCCTACAACTAAGGTGCATGCAGCCCCTGGTGGCGGATCATCCTTGGACTACCTGTTTGGTGGCAGCGGCAAATGAGGCCTCAGGTTTTGAGGTTGGAACTTTTGAATACTGATGTTTTAGAGACAAGATCAGGTGAACAATATCTAAATCTGCTAGATAGTGGTGATATATTTATTTGCGTTGTGTAATAGATGGTACTTCTCTTAGAGGAAATGTTTGTTTCTGCTCAACAGCTTGAACTTTGAAACTTCAAATGTGACATGTGCACATTGTTGAAATCCAATTATGGCAATTGAACAATGTTGATTAATCATTGATCTTGTGTCACAATTTCTTTATTTCTTATCATTAGAATTTTGCCATAACAGTTACGTGGTCACGGTCTTGGGATATTGGCTATGTGAGCATGATCCTGATAGTGTCCAATGGTTTTTGCTTTGGTTCCAATTTTTTGATGCTCAAATGGATTTTTTTTTTGTGCATATATTTATTTTGACTATACTATAATCCTATTTGTTATGAAAAATCCAGAGGGAAGGCCTTCTAAGTGTTAAATTTAGGCATAAGTTTTTCAATGAACCTTATTACCATTTTGAAGGTTTTTTTGTAATTTTTGTTAAATTTTTTTATTTGCAACCATGGAACTAAAATATTTTATAGGAAATCCATCAAATTCTGAATGTTTTATTTTAATCATGGACGATCAGTATGGTCACCTTTCTTGGCTAATTTTTCTCTGCGCCTCTGGCCATACATAGTTGGATCGATTTTTGATAAAAATGTCCCAAATTTCAGACTCATTTATATTTATAACCGGAATTCTAAATTTCTGATATTTAAGTTCAGCACTTCAAGAAAATTATTACCGAATAATCAATTGATAAATAATATTATTAATTTTGTCAAGAAAAATTAATGTAAAATTTTTTTTTCAATAAAATTCGTTGAGAGAATACTATTTATTAACTTAGGTTAAATTAATTTAAATATTGAACTTTACTTAAAATATAACAAAATTTTAAGTTAAATTTGTTAATGAATTAGACATTGAATCATTTTTGTCAAATCCTTAATTTGATAGACAGTCATAACACAGCTACAAAAGGTAAAAACCTTAGGAAAAGAATTCAATGCAAAGATTTCCAAGAGCATGACTAACTATTTTAAACTGAAAGGTAACATACAGCAGGATGAATTGAGATCCTCGAGTAGTAAAATTCTTTTGACGTAACATTGTCAGTGAACATGATCGCACAAGATTAGAAGAAGCATGTCGATCACCAATTTCGGCCACAGCCTCACAAATTCTTTTCCCCTCGAGTGTATGAAGCAGTTCGGGCTGAAGCTACGACTAATCAAGATATCACCAGTTATAAAAATAAAGAAAACAAAATACCTACTGCATACAATTAGTCAATCATGGTTTTAGAGTAGTTGATATTCCAATAACGAAGAGAGCAGTGGCTGGTAGAACAACAAAAATAAGTGTTAGATGACGGCAGATCAAACCAGTTAGCAGATCCTCTGTATCACAGGTCAAATGCATCTATAAGCCCTCAAAATGTTGAATGTACACATGGCTTGTGGTCTCCATCGTAGTTTTGTTCAAAAGTCATCTCAAACAGTTAAAAGGTCGTTTGTCTATCAAAATAGAAAATTAATTATTGTAAAACTTGAAAGCATGATCAAATATCTAACCATTAGTTGATTAAAATTGATACTTGTGATGTATGCTAAAATGATACATTTGATTTATGTTAAAATTGATGAGATTAACAAAAATAAAATTCTTCTCATTGTTAAAATTTTAAGTTTTAAATGTAAGATATTAAGAATGACTTACATGGTTTTCCGTCATTTATGTGCCGATCAATTCATTTACTTAGTGCTAGTTTGTTATATCACACAAGACTTGCATTTTATTTAAATGTCATGGATAAGCACATTAAACATGTGATGCTATGAATTAAGCGTAATTGTTTAACTTTGTTATGTCACATAATGGTTAGATAATAAAACTAAATTCACAAAGAAATAATAGGTATAACTTAATTAGAATAATATGATTTGTTGTGTCACAAAATATCATATTTGTTTTAAAGACCGAATTAAATTAAAAATTGCATGAGTTGTAATTGGTAAGAGTTACCTGCCTAATTAAGAAACATGAATGGATTTTAAAAAAGTAGTTAAAAATAGGTGGATGTTAGTTATTATGTGTTTTGATTGTGTTTGGTGGTTGATTTGCTTTGTATGGCAGAAAAATTAAACAAAAATGGCTGAAATATAGAAGAAACATGAATGGATTTGGTGCATTGATTCGTTGTGATCAAAACATGTGTTTCAATTTTTTTTTTATATACAATTTCCTACTTTAAAGAAAATTTGGGACATTGTAAAATATTATCATTTAGTCCATGTAATACAAACTTTCAAAAAATTTTCATTTTAGTCCATGTGTTTCCAGCTTTGAAAATCTTACATTTTTGTCTCCAAATGTTCTACTTTGATTGTTTAGCATATTGGTGCCCAAATGTTAAAGTTTGAAAATCTTGCACTTTATACCTCAAATTTTCAGCTTTGAGAATTTTTTAAAATTGAGTCCTTATTTTTCATACTCTAAAAATGTTGCATTTTAGTCCATATTTGACCAATTTTAAAAATATTTCATTTTTGTCCCTCAAAACTCAAACTTGAAAATCTTTCATTTTGACTGTACTGATATAGTTAGTTTTATTCTTTTTTATTAAATTTTTTGTATTTTCTTCTATTTTTATTTAAACATACTATTGTATTTTGACAATATAAGTATGGTTGCATTTATGAAATTATTATTTGTTATGAAAGCTCATGGGAATTGTTATCGAACGAAAAAGAGAAATACACTAGGTATTGACCGAAATTTTATGTAATTATTATAAAAAAAGTTTTGATAATCAAAATAAAATTTCTACAAACTTAAAGGATAAACGATTTGAAAAGTGAGCATTATGACCAAATTTTTTTTTAATGATAATTACAAAATAGCACTAAGTACTATAACAAAGAGTTTTCGAAACATAAGGGGTAAAATGCTAAAAAGCAAGTGAAAAGAAAGAGGGTGTAAATAGTCATGATTTTGGGACAATGAAGCAAGACCAAACAAAGCCCTATAGAATTAATAAATTTTGGACTATTTTAGTTTCAATTGGGTTTAACAAAATAAGTTGTAAAACAAGCCCACATGGTAAGCAAATCACAAGCCCACAAAATGAATAAAATGTAATCCCATAAATCATGTTAAAGGAAAGCCCATTGAATTAAAGAATGTGTGTTATTTTAATAGCAAAAATGGTCTTAGAAACATAAAAATGAAAGACAAGCCCATTAATGTAGATATATGGCCGACCTATACACTTAAGTTTGGCAAAATAATTTTTTTTGATTCTTGTTTTGGCTTCCTCATTCAAGATCACTCTAGAGAAATGGAGAAAAAAAAAAAGAAAAAACAAGAGAGAGACGGGAGAAGAGAGGAAAAGAGGAAAAACATTATCTAAATGGGTGTTGGCCAAACAATGGAGGAAAATGGAGAAACACGTGAAGGCAAGAGGAAGCTTGGCCAATTAAGAGACATGAGAGGAAGATGCAAGCAACACGTGAAGAAAGAGAAGAGGAAAAACCCACTTCCCACCTTGTCTTGGCCGAGTGAAGTAAAAATCAAGAAAGAGAAGAAAGTTTGATTGAGAAAGATAGAGAGTAAAGAAGGAAGAGAAAAGGAAAAGAAGAAAGAATGAAGAAAATCTTGTTTTCCAACAAGAGTGGTGTGTATGTATGTGTTTGGTTATGGTTTTGATATATATACTTTGATTTGTGTATGGATTGCATGTAAGTTGTTCAATACTATGCCTGAATGAGATGTCATAAATTAAAATTTGATGATTTTGGGTTATATATCATGTGGACATTTTGATTATGGTTTGGAGATGTTACTGGATAGTAGTACTTTCACTTTATATGGATATCATTGTTTATTCAGCCAATTTGTATTCACCATGTACATCACTTACGTTATTGCATTATGTTCTTGAGATAGGTACGAATGATAAGTGTGGCATGAATTATCACTTATACATATTGGTTGATTTTGAGTGGTGGCAATGTTCAATGATTTGTACATGTGGTAGTACTTTAGCATGCATAACGCATGAGGAATGTGAGAATTTGAGTGTTAATGATGCATGAAATGGTGAAAAATATTAGCGGTGCACGTTATAGATATACGGTAGTGTTTTAGCTATATTATATGGATGAAAATTTTAGAGGTGTATGATTTGGTTATTTGGTGTGTGAAAATTGAAAATTTTTAAGTGTGATTACATGATATTGTAGTGGTAAAGTTGAGCAGACTATAGGGAGGTGAGTTACCAGCCAAAAAATGGGTGAGCATTAGTTGCTGGAATTCTTGAATTAGGTTCAAAAAAATAGAATTGAGGGAGTTCCAAGCCTCGGATTAATGAACCGTAAAATTTTATGAAAATTAGACATATAGGGGAATAATATAGTCAAAAACCAAATTGATCAATGTAGAAACAAATGCCCAGAAAAATTAAGAATTGGGTTACTTATAGTAGTGTCTCACTTTATTTTATTTGTCACCTGTTGAAATCTGTTCATAACTTGAGTAATTAGGTTCGAAATTTGAATCCGTAAAATATGATAGAAACTAGACTCATAATAGAGTGTGTTGCAAAAAATTTAGGTTGTGACGCATTGCCGATTTAGGACATTGCAAGTTCAAAGTCATTCGCTGTGTAACAAATATTCTGATAGACCTAAGTAATATTTGTTACATAGCGAGTGACTTTAAACTTGCAATGTCCTAAATCGGCAATGTTCAATGATTTGTACATGTGGCAGTACTTTAGCCATGCATAACACATAAGGAAAGTGAGAATTTGAGTATTAATGATGCATGAAATGATGAAAGATATTAGCGGTGCACATTATGGATATGCGGTAGTATTTTAGCTATATTATATGTGTGAAAATTTTAGAGGTGTGTGAAAATTGAAAATTTTTAAGTGTGATTACATGATATTGTAGTGACAAAGTTGAGCGGAGTATAGGGCGGTAAGTTGCCTGCCAAAAAATGGGTGAGCATTAGTTGCTGGAATCCTTGAATTAGGTTCAGAAAAATAGAACTGAGGGAGTTCTAAGCCTCGGATTGATAAACCGCAAAATTTTATGAAAACTAGACATATAGAAGAACAACATAGTAAAAAATCAAGTCGATCTGTGTAGAAACGAATGCCCAGAAAAATTTAGAATAGGGTTACCCGTAGTAATGTCTCGCTCTATTTTATTTGTGTCACTTGTCGAAATCTGTTCATAACTTGAGTAATTAGATCCAAAATCTGAATCTGTAAAATGTGAAAGAAACTAGACTCATAATAAAGTGTGCTGCAAAAAATTTAGGTTGTGATGCATTGTCGATTTAGGACATTGCGAGTTTAAAGTCACTTGTTGTGTAACAAATATTACTTAGGTCGATCGAAATGGAAATTTCAGTTTAGGTTACATGGTATAAGTGAAATCTCCATTCCAATCGACTTAAGTAATATTTGTTACATAATGAGTGACTTTAAACTCGCGATTTTCTAAATCAGCAATTCAATGATTTGTACATGTGGCAGTACTTTAGCCATGCATAACTCATGAGAAATGTGAGAATTTGAGCGTTAATGATGCATGAAATGGTGAAAAATATGAGCGGTGCACTTTATAGATATACGGTAATGTTTTAGCTATATTATATGCGTGAAAATTTTAAAAGTGTGTGATTTGGTTGTTTGGTGTGTGAAAATTGAAAATTTTTAAGTATGATTACATGATATTGTAGTAACAAAGTTGAGCGGACTATAAGATGGTGAGTTGCCAGCCAAAAAATGGGTGAGTAATAGTTGCTAAAATCTTTGAATTAGGTTCAAAAAAATAAAACGGAGGGAGTTTCAAGCCTCGGATTGATGAGCCGTAAAATTTTATGAAAACTAGACATATAGAGGAATAACATATTCAAAAACCAAGTCGATCTGTATAGAAACGAATGCCAAGAAAAATTCAGAATAGGGTTACCCATAGTAGTATCTCGCTCTATTTTGTTTGTGTCACCTGTCGAAATCTGTTCATAACTTGAGTAATTAGATCTGAAATCTGAATCCGTAAAATATGGTAAAAACTTGACTTACAATAGAGTGTGCTGCCAAAAATTTAAGTTGTGATACATTGCCAATTTAGGACATTGCGAGTTTAAAATCACTCGCTGTGTAACAAATATTACTTAGGTCAACCAGAATGGAATTTTCAGTTTGGGTTATGTAGTAATTCAAGTTACCTTAGTCTTATCAAAGTAAAGTATACATGTATTTATTCATCCAATTATAATCGTGAAACTTAACATAAGTCGTTATTGTATATTACTGATCGAAACGCCCACTGGCCGTGCTTTAATATAAGTTGGTTAAATCCTAACCAGTCGGTGGACTAATTTTATTTTACACTGATTCTAGACTTGCATTATTTGTTTTCAAGAAATCCTTTTTAAAATTGATAAAAGTGCTTGGATATATCAATTTTAAGCTATTCGTTGTCTTATACGTGTATAATTTTGAACTATGAAAATGGCCTTGGGGCATTGATATTTATTTCCATGTTTTGTTCATAAATTTTATATAATGACAATGTGGCACTAAGTCGACAAATACTTATATGTACAATATGATATATGTATATATTTGATATTTTTATGGCTATAGCTTATAGCCTATGTTAGACCTTCATTGTTTATCTAAAAGTTTTTCCCTTATTCGAAACATTGCTAATTAACTAGCTTTACAAATCATATTTCATCACCAAAAATAAAACTTGTGTACTCGTTTCTCATTAAAATACAATATAATATCAAAGAGTTCCTTGTAAGAAAGAGAAAAGGATAAAATAGTAGCAAACAAACAGAATACAATCCCTATACAAACCTTGCATTCAATCTTTCTTGTCTTTGGCTCTCTTTATCTTTCTTCTCTCAATTTCTCTCTCTCTGGAATCATGTGGAATAAGAAAGTCAAACTAAAATGAAAAGAATGATTTTAATTTATTTTAAGAGAATGGGTTGGCCACTTAAGATTATTTGGGCTTATTATTCATTTTATTTTTGGGCTTTCATATAATTTATTTTGTGGGCTTGCTTACTTACTTAGTTTTGGGCTTGAAATTTGTTTACCATATGGGCTTGTTTTACAATTTATTTTTTAAAACCCAATTGAAACTTAAATAGCCCAAAATTTATTAATTTAATAAGCTTAGTTTGGTCTTACTTCATTGCCCCAAAATTTTGACTATTTATAGCCCTTCATTTCACTTGCCTTGATTTGATACATACCCTTAAATTTTGAAAATTTTTCGTTTTGATACTTAATGCTATTTTTGTACCTATCATAAAAAAAACATCGGTCATAACACCCATTTTTCAAATTGTTCATCCTTTAAGTTCAAAATTTTTTTTATTCCAGTCACTAAATCTTTATTAGAATTATTACGTAAAATTTCGATCGTTACAATTATTTTTAGTTTTTTTAATTAGTTTTTTTTTATTTTATTCACATATTAAATCAATACCCCCCTTTTCGAATCATTTTAGTTCATTTGCATCAATAATATTTAAATTAAGAACAATCTTCAACAAGAATGACCATTACTTACTACTATACTCAATAACAATATTATATATAGCAATGATTTAACTTGGTATGTTTTTGAGTGTATCATCGATAATTTGATCTATTATAACTACCATGTGCTCATGCGTTTACGAAAACACGATTTACCTGAGATAATTATAATTCACTATGCTCTCAATATTGCACAAAAAACACACTCTTAACTACGTACGCAGATTTGATTTATCATGTGGATGATGAATGTAATTGAATGTTCCCAAATGAGGTACGGACCATCAAAATAAAGCCACCGATAGGACATGTTCCCACCGATCCACCACGAAAACAATGGATTTTGTGTGTTGGAGAAGAAGTTGTTAAAAGAATATGTTCTAGTTGTAAGCAAGGTGACCGCAATCGAACAATGTGTCAAAATTGGATTGCTCCTCTAACTGATTAAATGTACTATAACTGGTAAATATATTAAATAGTTATTTTAAGATTGTTATTGAATAATTTCTTGCTATATTGCTATTGAATTATACACTATTGTTATATGGTTGTTGCTATGTAATAAAAGTTAATGGGTTTTTAAATGTTATTATTTTGAGACTATCATTAAAAAATAAGTAATTATCAAATGATTGTTATATCGAGAATCAGAAATATAAATTTTCAAACTTGAACTTATGGCAACCAAAATGCAAGATTTTCGAAGTTTGTTACCTAGTGACCAAACTGTGGGATTTTTAAAGTTTCTAACATAGGGTTCAAAATGCAAGATTTACATAATTAAAATAAACATTAAACAAATATGACAAAATAAAATTTAACCAATATCGTAAAAATTTATGGGATACATGTCGTAAGAATACAACCTATAAAGAGAAATAAAATATAAATTTTAACAAGTATATCATGAGTTCTTAAATCTATATTTTTTGTAACTTTAACTAGTATACTGTCTTAGTCCATGCAAGCTTTGTCATTTGTTGTTTGATTATGCTAAAATGTGTTATGTCAAATGAACATATGTTTTGATTTTAACAACTAGGTTTTCATTTAGTGAATTCTTGAGATTCATTATGCACTAATTGAGCAATTGTAATGATTGGAACATATAACCAATGTCCCTGACGCCTGCCTTTTTAGCTCATAATTATATTTGTTAATTTAATTGACATTGTGTTATTAATTTATTAATTATGAGAATATTAATAGGGACCAAAATGTAAGATCTTCAAAGTTTGTAAAAGTCGGACAAGAATTTTAAACTTTTAATCTCGTTCTTTTGGGGAAGAAAATGTAATACATGCCATCATTTGTTAAATTTATATAATTTAAAAATGGAGGATTATTAAATAATTAACTTAACAACAAAATTAAAAAATATATATTTTTTACTTATTAAATTAAAGCTACAAACATGTTAGTTCTCCAATCCATAAATCAAGTGACGAAATCCATAAAATTAATAATAATAAAGGAATTATATGAATGAGACAAAAATAATAATGATCGAAAAATATACTCTTTAAAATAAAAATGATGAATATGCCACTATGTTAGTTGTCCAATCCAGAAATCAAGCGACATTTTCTGTCTGATGGTGCCATGATCTGTTGTAAAATCAAAAGGTCTATCAAGTCCTAAATAATAAAAAAATATATATACATAAACACACCATAATCATGGCTGTCTAATAACTAATGAATTATCCCATCCCAAGGTCTAATGTAAGACAGAGATGCAATATTGTCTTGTAAACTTTTCCTTATATTGTACATGCCAACTTTTGTGAGGCAACAACTTAGCATAATGACTATATAACAGTATCCAAACTCAGAGCACACATCATTTAATGATCTCCATATGCTTTGGTTACAATATAGACAACATCAACCATCGATTATCGACCATGGCTTGTAAAATTCACCATCGGTCCCTAACACATATTTCTCGACATTGATATTACGGTAAAATTTTTCCTTGATGAGATTGCCCTTAAGTTCTCCATGCCATGCAACCTGAAGTGTCAACTGCAATGAAAGTATAAACTAAAAGTTGAAGAGCGTATGACAAATATGAAATCACACATTCCTACAATTACACATTCTTATATAAAATGATTAAATTGAAAGGTTTTCAAACTTTAAACCTTTGGGGAGTTTGAAAACCTTTGGGGACATAGTTGCATGAATTTTAAAGATTTTCCAAGATGGGACTAAAATGAAAGATTTTTAAAGTTTGTCAAATAAGGACTAAAAATGGCAAATAAGGATAAAAACTTTAGAAAACTTTCTACAGAGTCTCCTTTATAATAAAGAAATATATCAAGATTAAAACTTGTAAATAAAGTATCTTATACACTTTCAAAATAATTATAATTTTACCCAACTTAAAAATTCCACAAGTTCAACATAAATGGAGCCTCAAACACCCTCTAATAATCTAAATCACATAAATGAAATTAAAATGAAAATATCTCACTTAAACTTACATATAAATACAACAAATTGATTGTTCAATGCTAGGAGATCATGGTTGGGCATGACAACTATTGGTGGGTCACTATGCTTAGATACTTATTAATATGCATTCATAAAACAAAAAATGTATAATTAGTATTACTTATATGTGTAAAACTTATACTGAAGTTGTATTTCAATGAACCACTTATCGTATCTTCTGACCAAGATGTGTCATTTAAAATACCTCAAATCCATTGCAATGCGATATGCAAAGATCACGTCTCTATAAACGCATCTGCATCTGCATCTACCGCATAAAACGCCTTTGAGATAAAAGAAATAGGATCAAGATTCATCCATCTCACTCTATAATTTGGCAAGGTTCTATATGCTTGGACCCTACATTGCCTCTTAATGTGGTTAGTAAATTGTGCTCGGTTGTGTAGGTTTTTTTTCTACCCTATTAAATCAACTTTACGCATTTATCGGATTCTTAGGTATAACAGGATCTCTTAACTCAATAGATTGGGGTTTTCATACTCCATGTCTTACTACATAATTTAAAAAAAGAGTTTGTTGTAATCACTATATAAAAGGACCACATCTCAAACACATTAATATTTGTTACTTGGGATAGGTTGTAAGTGTTTATTAAAGTCATGTCACTCCCATCGCCATATAATGGTCTGTGCAATTGGTGTGCCTTTAACAATAGTATAATTTGGTTTAACCTAACATTGTTGTCTTCTTGGTAGGCACAAAAATCCTCTCGCATTACAAAAAATTCCTATCGATTTAAGCAAAAATCATCTCGGTGCACTTCGAACGCAAACTTAATGTGACAATCACATTTTATATAATAATAAACAATGAATAAAAAAGGAAACTTTATGTGAATGATAATATAGTTTGAAGGCCATGAAATAAAATTCTAAACTTTGTCTTAATGAATAATACAAGCTTATAAAAACATTATTAAGATTGTAACAAAAATCCTACAGTTCCATAAATTATAATGTGAGTTTAATGTTAGCAATAAGGTCCAAAAATAAACATATGGTGAATAAGCCAAAAGTCCAAAAGGCCTATGATATATATTTTAAATTAAGCTATGTTATTAAATTTACAAAGTATTAAGTCAAATAAAACCAATACAAAGGAATGTAGCAAAACCTGCCCATTATAGACATATATAAACAAATGAAAGACGTGAGGGATAGCCTATTACCGTACATATATACATATATATATATATATATACATGTAAACACAATTCATTTGTTTTAAAAGCTTTCCCCATTTGGTGTATTTTTATTTTCTAAACCTAACTTAACCAAAATAGCAAATAAGAGAGGGTTAGAAATACAGAACCAAGAGCAGCAAAGAATCCTTACATGGGTGATGGAATTAGGCTGATTAAAAGTAAATTTGTGGCCAAAGTGACCTAAGTTGAGGGAGGAGCAAACTAATCGAAGAAATTGAAGGAAAAGAGGTGGTAAACCGAGAGAAAGAGGAAGCAAGGTGACCGAACTAAGGGAGGGTGAGAAAAAATCAAGACGTTGAATGAGTTCAAGACCTTAGATTGAGGAACAGTAAAATTCTGTATAAATTAGACACATAGGGACAAGATATACCTGAAAATTAGGTTAAAATGTCAAGCGAGGCAGTACTAGAAACTGTCAAAATCAAGCTGCTCTGTTGGGTTGTTGTAGTTGGTTGCACTAAGCGATGTGTCAAAATTTTGTTATAACTTAAACGTTTATACTAGAAACTTGAATTCGCGAGAAGCCAAAAAAACTAGATACGTAGTAGAGTATATCCTTAAAAACTTAGGTTGTGATACCTTACTAGTGTGACGTACCACAAATTTGGAATTAATCTTTGTACAGTGAGTACCATATGGACTTTTGAAATGAGTAAAATTGGTTTAGTATTATCAGGGCAGATTAAATATATGTGTAATATACTTGTTTACTTATTCAGTTATGATGAAAGAATCTAATAGAAAATTATGTGTTATAAATCGTCAGGTCTATCGCCTGTTGACTCTAAATTAGATCAAGTACACCGCAGCCTAAGACTGGTGAGTGGATATTTGTTTTTATATATATGTATGTATATATGCATGTGTGTATGTGAAACTAGTACTGAAATTATATATAAAATAAACTAATTGAAATGGTTCAAATGTGCTTAGAGTTAATTCCATGAAAGTGATATGAACATGTTGTAATTTGATTGTAAAATGACAATTGTGTTATATGAATGTAATTGGTCGTAAAAAGAATGATAGCTTGAAATGATATGCTATTTTCTATGCATAATGAACTTGATTTGTTGTGATGTGACGTGAAATAAAGAAAGGTGAATGCATTGATATTGTAAAGTGTTATGTGTATTATGATTGTACGTGGTATATTGGCGATAAATATGACAGTTTGTGTTGACTTGCAATTGATTATGCATGATAAACTTAGTATGATATGTAGTAACATATAATGAAGAAAAATTAATTGTATTGATATTGTAGAATACTTTATTATTTTTTTTAATGTAATGTTTATAGTTATTGTTATAATTGCATGCGTGTGTGTGTTTGTGAGGCATATAATTAATCCATGGATCCAAATATAATCCTTCTGCCCAGTCAAACGTGTATCCTTAAATATGGGCTGTCCCTTTGTCTAGTCAAGTGCATAGCTCTAGACATGGACCAAACAAAGATGTATGTGTATGATGATTGGTTTTATGAATTAGGGAATTGTGAAACGTAATATCCTAAGGTACTTACAAGTTATTTTTTAGTGTCTAAGGGGATAGCGAGACGTAACACCCCAAGGCACTGTAGTATTCATTTGAGTGTTTGAGAAGACATCTTTAAATTAAACAGCAGTATATTGTTGAATGATGTGTGATAAAATTCTGGGTTGATACATTGATAAGTGTTTCTGTTCAAATGCTTATAACTGATATATATATATATATATATATATATGTTTATTTCATATGAATATGAAAGTGATGGCAAAATATAAATATATATGTATATGAAATGATGTTGTATGTAGTACCCACTCACTGAATCCTATTAAACTTACCCCCTTCACCTTCTAGTTTTATAGGACCCTGTAGTTTGGTGAGTAGATATAGTGTTCTGGAGGACAAGTTGGAAGAAAAGTTATCAGTAATAGTCATCAGGGTGTCGGGTCTATCTCATATCGAGATTAGCAGTTTTATTTTGTATTGTCATGTGATGTTTATTGTTATTGGCTTTAGGCTGCATGTATATAGGCCATATTATTTTTGGGATATGTTGTAATTATTTGAGATGTATATAATATCAGTGGCGATATGACTCCCTTAAGTTATGTTAATTTCATATAGATTGTGTTGAGATTACATATAATGTAGGTTGTGTAAGGCTTAGGGTGATGTGACAGACCTATCACTTGCCGATAACATCTCGAGTTTTGGGGATGTTGCAGAGTTGGTATCAGAGCATGGTCTAGGGGTCGATGACTGTAATGGGGAGATATTAATGTCTTGTGTATGCGGTATACCCAGGGTACTCATATACAAGGGTTACTCTCTAGTGTTCTTATTTCTTGAGTCATGTCTTTTCCTAGTAAGCTTAAAAATTTTCAAATTTCTACTAATGTTGTTTACTTCCATATAGATATCATGTCACTTATACGTAGAGCTAAATTAGATAAGGCAACTCAGGATGTCGCCTCAAAATAGAGATTAGTTGCACCTTCTGCAGATGATGTAGGGGAACCATGAGATGAGAGTCACCAGGATAGAGCTAGTGAGGAGGTGGATGAGAGACCAGTTACTCCGAAAGTGGAGATTATAGCTGCGGGTATGTAGCAGTTGCAACGTATATTAAATGTATTATTGAAGCTTCTTACTTACCAACAGCAACCTCAATCTCCAAAGCCGGGGCCTGTAGTACCTTTAACATCGGTACCTTCTCTTACTTCTACCATTTCGACTCACCAAGCAAGACCTTTGGTACTCATAGTAGATCCATATACCTTGTAAGTAGTTTCTTCTACACCCTCTTAATATACTCCAATTACACTTGTATAGCCTGTTGTTGGGCAGGAGCTAGCTGTTTCGCTGCAGGAATTTAGAAAGTTACAGCCACCCATATTTACTAGGATAGATACCTCCCTTGAACTATTTGGATTTATTAAGGAGCCTGATATAATATACATTGGGTTATTTAGTTGTAGGAGCGGTTGAGTTAGTTAGTTTTTAGCTTCGAGATGTTGCTTACCGTTAGTACCTTTCACTCCGTCAGAGCAAGAGTGTAGATGTCTCTTCATTGGCTTGGTCTAAGTTTAGTACTGCCTTTTTGACTAGGCTCATTCTTAAGAGTATTATAGATGCTAGAACTTGGGAGTTAGAGCAGTTAGTTCAGAGGGAGCAGATGTCAATGTTAGAGTATGATATACAATTTACCCGATTGTCCCATTTTGCACCTCATTTGGTTATCACAGAAGGGATGAAGGTTAAAAGGTTTGTAAATGGACTTCAAGATTATTTATTCAGGTCTATTCAGATAACAGAGACTATGACGTATGCTCTAGCCATGGTTACAGCACTTCGATTTGAGATTCGGGTTTGAGGGAGACAGAGGAGAGAGATACGTCTACTTATAAGAGGTTTAAAACGGAGAGTCATGATAGATACCATCGAGGCGAGCATGGTCAGCCTCAACAATCATCGATCCTTCCTCTCATTATTCCTTGGGATAGAAAGGTTATACACAGAAGTCTTAACCGTAGACTTATTCAAGGTGCCACTTCTCGTACGGTTTCATCATCCTTTGTGACATAGCCAATACCATTACCATGTCAGATCTACAAAAGGTTGTGTATGGGTAGTTGTCAACGGGACTCTAAGAACTGTTATTAGTATGGGCAAGTAGGCCATCTGAGGAGAGATTACCTCGTACGTCCCTTACAGAGAGTATTTGTACATTTATCATTAGCCCCACCTCGACCTCAGCCTAGTAGAAGTATGAGGGAGATAGAACAGAGAACACTTGTTAGAGGATAGACAGCAAGTGGCAAAGAACAAACATCAAGGGATAGAGGCCAGGCATGAGCGTATGCATTGACGTCTCAAAATGCTTAAGCATCTAATGTAGTGGTGGCAGGTACTCTTTTGATAGATTTTTAGTATGCTAGAGTATTGTTTGATTCAAGGGCTACACATTGTTTTATTTCACCATATTTTGTCACTTGTTTGAGTAGAGATATGGAGTTATTAGATACCCCAATAATAGTGGCCACTCCTATAAGCGACCCTGTGGTAGTGTCAAAAATTTTGAGAGATTGTGTGGTGAATATTGGTGGGCACGGCTATATTGCAAATTTGATATTGTTGGAGATATTGAGCTTTGATGTTATACTAGAAATGGATTGGTTATATGAGCATCATGCAATGGTAAATTGTAAAGAGAAAATTGTTATGCTTTAGCCCTCTGGTGACCTAGCCTGAGTATACCAGAGAGATAGGAGTGAAGCTCCCCACAACTTGATATTTGTCTTAAATGTTTTCAGGTTGCTTAAGAAAGGAAGCACTGGGTACTTAGCATATGTAAGAGATTCCAAGAGTGATAATTTGAGTATCGATCAGATTCCAGTAATCAAAGAGATCGAGTTTTGTATAGACATAGCTTTTAATACCTAGCATATATCCATTCCACCATATAGGATGGCTCCTTCAGAACTTAGGGAGTTAAAGGTACAACTGCAGAACCTTCTAGATAAAAGTTTCATTCACCCTAGTGTATCTCTCTAATGTGCACCAGTGTTGTTTGTAAAGAAAAATGATGGAATCCTTTGATTGTGTATTGATTATCGGTAGCTGAATAAGGTGACTATCAAGAATAAATATCATCTACCGAGGATTGATGATTTGTTTGATCAATTGCAGGAGACACAGTGCCTCTCAAAGATTAATTTGAGGTTTGGATATCATCAACTTAAAATTCGAAAGAAGGATATTCTGAAAACAACATTTTGGACTAGGTATGCACATTATAAATTTTTAGTAATATTATTTGGCTTGACTAATGCACCGACAACTTTCATGGATTTGATAAACAAGGTGTTTAAACCTTTTTAAGACCAGTTTGTGACAATATTAATTAATGATATTATGGTATATTTTTGGAGTGAGTAGGAGCATGTGGAATACCTTCACAATGTATTACAGACATTAAAGGAGTATAAGTTGTATGCCAAATTATCAAAATGCGAGTTTTGGCTTTCAAAGGTAATATTCCTCGAACATGTGGTATCCAAAGAGGGGATCTGTATGAACCCACAAAAGATTGAGGCTATATAAAATTAGCATCAGCCAACTAGTGTGATAGAGATATAAAGTATTATAGGATTAGCTGGCTATTACAGATGCTTTGTGAAGAATTTTTCTAGGCTTGCTACTCATTTGACTCGGTTAACTTAGAAAAATGTTAAGTTCGAGTGGTCTGATGCCTGTAAGAAGAGTTTCCAGGAATTAAATGAGTGACTGACCACCGCTTCTATATTGGTGTTGTCGACAGATATAAAAGGATATACAGTATATTGTGATGCATCTAGAGTGGGTTTAGGTTGTGTGTTGATGCAGTAGGGGAGAGTAATTGCCTATACATCACGAAAATTACGTCCTTATGAATAGAATTACCCCACTCATGATTTGGAGATGGCAATAGTGATCTTTGCACTTAAGATACAAAGGCATTATCTGTATGGTGAGATTTTTTATATATATACAGATCATAAAAGCTTCGAATATATCTTAAGTTAGAAAGAACTTAACTTGAGGCAGAAGAGATGGGTTGAGCTCTTAAAAGACTATGACTGCTCCATTCAGTACCATCCTAAAAAGCCAAACGTAGTAGCAGATGCCTTAAGCATAAAATCAATAGGGAGTTTATCACATTTAATAGTATGCAAGTAGCTGAGGGTGAAAGAGTTGCATGATTGTTTTCGAGATGGGATGTTCTTTCATGTAATAGACCAAGGCGAGTTGATAGCACAAATTCAGGTGAGGTCTGTTCTTATTGATGAAATTCATGCAGCTTAAGAGATGGATTCTAAGGAAAAACAGATAAAGAGCCGTGTAGGGCAAGATATAGAGACAAAATATCATGTTGATAGTGAAGACCTTCTTAAGAGGTAGAAAATTGTAGTGTCCTCAATTCAGGAATTGAAACACTCATTGCTGGAGAAAGCCTATGCTTCATTGTATGCGATTCATCTTGGTATCACTAAGATGTATCATGGTTTGAGGGATTTGTACTAGTAGGAAGGGATGAAGAAAGATATCACAGAGTATGTATCATGATACCTTAACTGTCTACTAGTTAAGGTTGAGCATTAGATACTAACAAGGACACTACAGAGTTTAAATGTTCCTGAATGAAGTGAGATCATATTACTATAGATTTTGCAGTTGGACTTTCGCGGATTTCCGAGGGTTATAATTCTATTTGAGTGATTTTTGATAAATTGACAAAGTACGCACACTTTCTTCCAGTAAAGGCTACTTTCTCTACAGTTTAGTATGCCATAATCTATTTAGATGAGATAGTATCCCTTCACGATATTATTATTTCTATTATCTCATATAGAGGTGCTTAATTTATATCTAAATTTTGGTAATCATTTCAGGATGCTTTAAGGACATAGCTATATTTTAGTACAACTTTCCACCCTCAGACGAATAGCAAGTCTGAGCAGACTATTCAGGCATTAGAGGATATCTTGATGGCTTATGTATTAGATTTTGAGGGCAGTTGAGAGATGCACTTCTCATTAACTGAGTTTGCATATAATAATAGCAATTACGCAAGCATTCAAATGGCTCCATTTGAGGTTTTATATGGTAGAAAGTGTAGAACGCCAGTAGGATGGTCTGAGGTTGGTGAGCATAAACTGCTATGACCTGATCTGGTACAAGATTCAATAGAAAATGTTAAATTGATTAGGGAAATGATAAAAATGGCACAGGATCGACAAAAGTCTTATGTAGATCATCAGATGTGGGATTTGGAATTCTTTATAGGAGATGTAGTGTTTCTGAAGGTTTCTCCATTTAATGGAGTTATGAGGTTTGACAAGAAGGGCAAGCTAAGTCCAAGGTATATTGGCCCATTTCAAATTCTCATAAAGGTGGGGAACAAAGCATATGAGCTGGCACTTCCTCTTGGTATGGATAAGATTCACCCTGTTTTTCATGTCTTTATGCTTCGAAAGTATGTGTATGACAAATCCCATATACTAAAGCCATAAACGATTAAGATCGGACAAGATTTATTGTATCTAGAGTAATCTATGGCGATATTTGACAGAAAGGTCAAGAAACTTCATTCTAGATGGATTCCTTTAGTTAAGGTAATATAGCAGTACCATAAGGATTAGGAGGCTAATTGGGAACTTGAAGAAGTTATATGAAGACAATTTTCCTAATTATTCATTAATAAAGGTACATTATATATTCTTAATTAAATTTGATTCAAAGACAAATCATTTTAAGGGGGGAGAATTGTAATGTTCGTATTTTATATAATAATAACAATGAATAAAAAGGAAAATTTTATGTGAATGAGAATATAGTTCGAAGGCCATGAAATAAAATTTTGAACTTTATCTTAATGAATGATACAAGCTTATAAAAACATTATTAAACTTATAACAAAAATACTACAATTCTATAAATTATAATGTGAGTTTCATGTTAGCAATAAAGTTAAAAGAGTGATAAGAATAAAATAATCATATGATGAATAAGCCAAAAAGTCCAAAAAAACCTATGATATATATTTTAAATGCTTAAGTTATGTTATTAAATTTACAAAGTATTAAGTCAAATAAAACCAATACAAAGGAATGTAGCAAAATCTGCCCATTATAGACATATATAAACAAATAAAAGACACGAGAGATAGCCTATTACCGTGTGTGTTTATATATATATATATATACATGTAAACACAATTCATTTATTTTAAAAGCTTTCCTCATTCGATGTATCTTTATTTTCTAAGCCTAAACCAAAACAGTAAATGAGAGAGGGTTAGAAAGGGAGAACTGAGACTAGCAAAGAATATTTGCATGAGTGATGAAACTAGGCCGATTGAAAGTAAAATTGTGGCTAAAGTGATCTAAGGTGAGGGAGGAGCAAACTAACCAAAGAAATTAAAGGAAGGGAGGTAGTAAACCAAGAGGAAGAGAAAGGAAGGTGGCCGAATTAAGAAAGGGTGAGAAAAAAATCAAGAAACTGCAGGTGAAAGGAAGAATAGTTGGCCAAATTGAACATGAACAAGAGAAACTGAGGGATACACAACCATGGTTGAAGAAATTGGCTTAATGAAAGAGAGGTTTCGGCCAAATTGAAGAGAATGAAGGAGAAGTTGAAAGTGAGCTAAAACAGAGAGGTAAGAAAGGTGGTGGCTGAAAATTTAGAGGATTAAGATGAGGTTTAATTGGAAAAGGAGGGAAGGAGAGGGTGAGTGAGCAAAACACAATAAGAAGGAGGTAAATTCAGCAAGCAAAAGGTAGGCAATATGGTTTAAGTTGCTAATTTTAATTAGAAATGTGATTATGTGTTGCTTTGTGTGTGGAATGTGATGAGTTGTGTAATTTGTTGGTGATGAAATGGTTAAACATGCATGAATTAGATTTATGATAGTATGAGAATGAGAAAGATGGTTTTACTATGAAAAGAATATGTGAAAATATAATTAAGGGGTTTTAGAAGAGGTAATGATGGTGTATGTGTAGTGTTGCTGAAAAATCAAAATACAAACTTGCGACATCAGTGGGTCGTAGTTGTGTGCTCATGTGAGGGGTGTTCTGAGTTAAGAAGTATGTCAATTTAGAGTATTATAAGACATATTTGGAGTAGCATATGTGAACAAAGTGTCAAACATGAGGGATTGCGAGCGAAACATGTAAGCGTCAATAACAGTAAATTTCTGCGTAGGGTTCATTAAAACGAGAATTGAGTGAGCTCCGGATCTCGAATTGAAGAACCGTAAAATTCTACATAAACTAGACATATAGGAGCACGACATAGCTGAAAACTAGGTTAAGACATTGAGTAAAGCAGTACCAAAAACTATCAGAACCAAGCTACCCTATTGGGTTGTCGTAACTAGTTACACTGAGCGATATATCGAAATTTTGTTATAACTTGAGCATTTGAACTCAAAACTTGAATTAGCGAGAAGTTGTAGAAACTAGACACGTAGTAGAGTGTGTCCTCAGAAACTTAGAATGTGATACCTTACCGGTGTGATGCATTGCGAGTTTGGAACCAATCGCTGTGCAATGAATACCATATAAACTTCTGAAATGTGTAAAATTGGTTTAGTATTATGTGAGGCAAATTACATATATATGTAATATACTTGTGTACTTATTAGTTACGATGAAAGAATCTAACAGAAAATTATATGTTGTAGATCGTCAAGCTGATCGCTCGTCAGCCCTACATTCGATTGAGTACACCGCGGCCCAAGACCGGTAAGTGGGTGTTTATTTATATATATATGTGTGTGTGCGTGTGTGTGTGTGTGTGTGTGTGTGTGTGTGTGTGTGTGTGTGTGTGCATGTGAAACCAGTATTGAAATTGTGCATGAAATAAACTGATTGAAATGGTTCAAATGTGCTTTGAGCTGATTCCATAAAAGTGATATGGGTATGTCGTAATTTGATTTAAAAATGATGATTGTGTTGTATGAATGTAATTAGTGTTAAAGAGAATGATAGCTTGAAATGATTTGCTAATTTCTTTGCATAATGAACTCGATATGTTGTGTTGTGACATAAAATGAAGAAGAGTGAATGCATTGATATTATGAAGTATTGTGTGAATTGTGCTTATACATGGTATATTGGTAGTGAAAATGATAGATTATGTTGACTTGCTATTGATTATGTATGATCAACTTAGTATGATGTGTGGTAACGTGTAATGAAAAAAAGTTAACTGTATTGATATTATGGACTACTTTCTTATTTTCTCAATGTGATGTTTATAGTTATTATTATGATTGCATGCATATGCGTGTGCTTGTTCGTAAGCTACAGAATTGATCCATAGATCTAGATATAATCCTTCTGCTTGATCAAGCGTGTATCCTTGGGTATGGATTGTCCCTCTGTCCAATCAACTGTGTAGCTTTGGACATGGATCAAACAAAAATGTATGTGCATGATGATTAGTTTTATAAATTAGAAGACGACGGAACATAATGCCTTAAGATAACTGCAAGTTATTTTTTAGTGTTTTGGATGACAACGAAACGTAATGCCCCAAGGCACTGTGGTATTCATTTGAGTGTTTGAGGGGACACCCTTTGTGACACTCGATTCATTCTAATACTGCAAATACATAATCACATATTCTACATACAACATTGCTCTTGTATTTACATCAAACTTAA
>JAXCLQ010040678.1:65684-84324 GCA_035584115.1 Cedrela odorata | reverse complement strand
ATCCACATGAAATTCAATAGTAATTCACATATTGGTTCATCAATTATGCACAATAAACTCATATTATCACATGTATATTTGTTTTAGACAAAAATACAAATTTGAGAATTTCATTGATTTATGCATAAGAAGCGTTAATAATGTTAAATTAGTGTTAGATTAAATACTGTTACACATTTCAAGTAATATTCAATTGTCACATATCGGTAAATCGGTATCGTGATGGCATAGAGGTAGGGATATCCTGCCTCTATAAACCTCAGACAAAAACCTGTATATGTAAACTGTATTGCAGAGAAATATTAATCATATGCATAAACTCATACACATATATTAAGGGCTCCATGCACATCAACACAATTTCATACATGAACCATGATACTCATAAATAAAACAGTATATGCACATATCAATATACACGGAAATGTACAGAAAACACACTCATATTGTGTATACATATTAGGTGTCATGCCTAATGTACAAAACAGACTACAAACATTAACTTTTAGGTGACTGCATGGAGGATCTGGAATTTCAATGCTCTTCGCGAATATCTTCTAGAATCCTCACATAGAAGAAAATCCTGTAATTACTGAAAACTATGGTGGGGTGAGTTTTGGGAAAAATTCAGTGAGTGGATACTGAAATGAAAATTTTAAGCAAATTCAGTTCTTGACAGAAAATATGTTCAAAGTTAAAATCAATCTCAAACAGAAATCATACTAATAGAACTTTCACTGCATATTATAATAATTTTCAGAATTATCATTTCAAATAGTCAAATGAAAACAGAATAATATGCAGAGATGTGTGCAGATTTTAGGTCAGATATCAGACCGTCCTTTACCCCTACTTCTCACATGTACCGGTATCTCTATATAACACAGATCAGAATGTGCTTCCAAAGCACAAAAACTTCCTCCCTTATGTCTCCTGACTAGGGTTAAGTAAAAATTGAAATAACGGCTAGCATACTGTCAGAAATACAGAAATAAGAAATAAAACACAATTCAAAACAAAATGGTCGCCTCCTGGCCTTAAAATCAATATATCAACAATTCCTCCACAACAATATATATTTAACTTAAAGTAAATCTTGTTTTTCATATAAACAGAATGTAAATCAATTCATAATTAAACTATTTCTTATTTCGTAAAATATTAAATTTTATAAAACAGTTTTAAAGAAATGAAAAGCATATAAAAATTCACTCATAGGTGTCGCCAAAAACGGAACAGAAACTTGATTACTGGAGGCTGAATGGCCGCTCCCTCTGCATATTTATAACACATTTATACTAATTATTAACATAATAATTGAAATATACATACTTAAAATTTAACTACGATATTGATATACAACAAAGCTTTTTCCTCCTTTTGGATTATATTTTCTTATTCAATCCGAATCTAATGATTAGTAATCGAGGTGTTGATTATACTTAATTTACTATTACTAACCAATTATTCATAATAATACATTATTTGAAATCTAAATAAAGCGTGAACGCTACTATTACTATTCATATCTTTCGATAAAATTTAATTTCACCTAATCCAACAGCTAATCGGTTTAATTTTAGCCTAAACAAGTATAATCGATAAAATTGTCTGTGATGAACAGTAATTCAGTTATAAACAATAATTTTTGTCACGAACAGTGATTTTTGTCATGAATAGTAATATCTGTTATAAATAGTATTTTTATAAAATGCAAAAATACGAAAACAACGATGTTAGGAATTATACCGAGGGGATAATTTAACCCTAAGACATCTGATTTGTGAGTAATTTTGAAAATCCTCAAATTAAAAATAGTAATACTATTCTCCTTCCGGCTTAATCGTCGACCAAATCGTTCAAATGAAGTTTTTAGAATGTAGCTCGTGTTGTGTACGTGTGATTAGTAGTAAGAAACGAAACTTTAATCGGTTGGAAAATGAGTAATTTGAAGAAATTTGAAAAAAAATTAAAAAAAGAAAGCAAAATGAAGCTACTGGAAAGTGAAAGTGATTCCCTTGTGTTTACTTCTTGATCAGCTTAAATTGAGATTAAATTTTAATGAAATAACTATTTTGCCCTTTAAAAAAATAAGAAGAAATTTTATAGTAAGGGTAATTATGTCATTTGCAGTTATATATATATATATATACACTATATTCTAGGCTTTGATTCTCTCTCATCCGACCTTAAATTTGATTCTTATCGATCTTTATCAAGTCCTCTTTCCGTAGAAACAAACCGTTTATCAATCGAATTTTTCAATTAACATCGATTTTTGTTTGAAGGTCGGGTGCGCGGATAGAGCTTTAAAAAAAATTTTTCTAAACTTAACAAATTGTTATCAAATCACTCCCAATAGTTAAGTAAACATTAATACAGAGTTATTTACTTGGTTTTTATTACTCCGACATAATTTATAAAATGACAAAATTACCCATAATATGTAAAATAACTAATATACCTTTAGTTTAAATTTTGGGATATTAAATCAATACATATATAATATCACGTGTTTTCAATTAGCTCAAATTAACACATAACTAAATTTTCTACGCGAAGATTTACGAAATTCCAGAGTGAACAATAATCTTAAATTTTCAAATGTTGTAAAATCATAAAATCAAGCCTATAACAACTTATTAGACTTAGCGGTATTTCGTAGAAACTCTTAGAAACCTCGATTAGTCTTTTAGACGCAAAAACTCTAAATTTTCCTTGAAATCTAAATTTATCCATCGTCGTTTCTTGCTTTTCTTAGCCCAAAAGTGGTATCAATGCGAAGAGAAGGAGACGGGGAGTTATTTGATGGCAAAAATTTAGCAGGACTTCGAAGAAATGAAGAGAAATAGAAGGGGAGGGAAAAATCTAGAAAGATAGTGTTTTAAGTTTTTTAGAGAGAGGAGAAGATGAGAAACTCTTTGGGGGTGATGGGTATTTATAGAAAAAGGGTAAAAAAACCAAAATACTTTCAAAAACTTTAAAAAATTCACAAAAATCCTAAAAAAAAACTTGTTTTTCTAGCAAATTGGTCGACCTTTTTCGAAATCGGTTGATCAGATTGCTACAATAACCGTGAACAATGTTGTAAACAGTATGCTCTAGTGCTACAGTGTCTCGAAAATATTCATTTTGCCGATCGATCGTTTTCAATTTTTGCTACAGTAACTTGCTACATAAGCTTTCTACAGTAACTCGCATAGAAAACAAGGTTTCAATTTCATGGTACAAGAATATTTTAGTAAATGGAATTTTTTTTAATTATTTTTTTTTTCAAAAACTTGTTATGCAAAATTGCAAGTGAACGAACTGAACAAGTAATAGAGTGATGAGATGAGTATCATCTCACGATGAATGTTGTAAACTAATTCCTAAGACTTGAAATAACTCTAATTTTATTTGGCTAATGAAGTTTGATTGATAGAAAATTAAAATTAAATTCAAATACAAATAAAATAAGTGAATGAGATTAAATTAATAAGCTAAAATTCTAGGGTTTTAATTTCACCTTAACTAATTCGTTCCTCCTTTTTGTTCTTTTTAACAAGAATTAATTATTTGGTTGTTAGTTGAGTATCCTTGAATTATTCATATAGTCCCTCCCGAAGTCTTAGTTACTTAGTGAAACATTTACACTAGTATGCTATGCATGCTCATACCTCATATATGCATTTTTACGTGAAAATTCATATTTGTAATACAAATTTCTTAGCATATATAAAAGCATTGAAGCATTGTCCCGCTTTTTTTTTAGAAATAATATACTAAATTATTTTATCTGGGCATCGTAATAAAATATACATTTTTCATTTCACCGAGTTTCGAGTTAAAATCATTCTTATTGTCATAATGACGTGCTTCAATTATATCAAAAAGTAAGTGAAAAACTCAAAAATTAATATAGATCTGAAAAATGATTATTTCATACACATACTTTTGAGGTAGAACTATTTTGTCTGTAGTGATTACAAAACTTTCTTTTTTATTTATTTTATTTTAATTTTTTCAGAAAATAAAGATGTGTATCTAGAGCACAAAAGTAACTCCTTATTTTGCCATCTTTTGGTTTCAAATTGGACTAGTTATGACAAAACTCTACCCCAAAACTTATTTGAGATATTGTACCCAATGTCTACTAGAATATAAAATAAAGAAAATGAAATGTTATTAAGAGGTAAGAAAGTTACAACCGGAGGTTAAGATCCAGCACACGCTTCTTGTTGCCGCTTGCTTCAGAGTCCTAAACCAACCGTGACATGAATGAATCAATTTCTAGCACAAAGTTTTGCAGTTGGTCAATCAGTTCATCAACACTTGAAGTTGAGACGAGAATGCATTGGTTTGCTTGTGTTATAAAATCCTATTCCATAATAAGATTAAGAAAAGACAATAAACCATCATAGAAACCGTTAACATTAAGCAAACCTAATGACATTCTGTGAAGGTTGAAATAGGTCAATGACACAATGTTGAAGATTTCTTCAAACGTTTCAAAATCACCAAGTAACGCAACAAAGACATCAACATTTAGTAACATGTATGTCATTCACCCGTCCATGCTCATGACCTTAAACTCTTTACCTATAGTCATACCGATGATATCACTTCTTGCAGCCAAAGGCTTTAGTATGATACCCAGAACATTGCTGCTTGCAACATTTACAGTTACTGTTATGAAACCTTTTATTCATAAACTGCCTCCTTCATACACCAACTTGATTTTTCGGGCAACTAAAGTTTTACCAAGTTCAACAGCTGCTTCAAGTATTCTTTATCCTTACCAAAATTCATTTCACAGAAAACACAAATAGTTTTGAATCTGCGGTTCGAGGGTTTAACCATTTTTTTTGTTTTTATCTCTCCTATAAAACTAGTTATTTGTTATCAGTAATGAATGCTCATTTAAAGAAAAGAAGAGAGTAAAAGAACAGTTCTACAAGATGAAATAATTGTGATTAGGGAAAAGATATTAGGTATAAAAATATAAAAAAAGTAAGCACAATTGTCGAAAACGTTTAAACAAGCCGCTAAACATAGAAAAATATGTAAGAAAAAGTCAAAAAGTTAGAGACATGCATGAAAATTTCAAAAAGTAAACAGTACACCTAATGCGCTATGGTAGTTATGATTGTAGCTTACATCTTCCTTCGGTTTTACGTTCAGAAACGGCTTAAAAGCCTTCTATGAGTCGAGGATCAGCTTCCCATTTAATTTTCTTATTAATTGGCAAATATGGTCTCAAGATTATAATGCTGTTTCTCTTTTCTCAATAACTTCTATAAATTTAAAAGAATGCATTAAACCAATCTACAAGATTGTGTCTTAAGAGTCTCAAGGATATTATCTAGAGACTCCTTACTAAGCCTATCCTTTATGCAATTAATCTTATCTTCTCTATTTATAGACAAATATCTTGGATTTCTACGGTGTGTGTCGCAGTTCCATCTTACACACTTATGGCAGACTTTCATTATCTTAGCTCTCATATTCTTTGAGTAAGAACTTCTTCCTAGTTCTGGTAAACATTTATTGAATGAATCATTCAACTCACCTGCTAGAAGTACTTTAGCTTTAATGATCCACTAGATATGCTCGGGAAAACCCAAACACGTTAGTGCCTTTATCCTTTCCAATTTGCACTTGTAAATCTTTTTAAGTACATCTTGAGGAAGAGTGGAGAACTGATTTTTGAGTGTTACAAGTCTTGCCTCCATAACTAAAAAGAGAAAAGAAAATTATCAAAGAAAAACAATAACCATACAAACAAAAGAAAACTAATTGAGAAGAAAAAAACTTGGTTGCCTCCCAATAAGCACTTAATTTATAGTTGTCAGCTAGACTGTTGAAACGCGCTTTAATTTGGGTTTAAAAGCGCGACGGTAAATTTCTGTTGAGGTTCTTCACCATCCATGTAAGCCTTGAGTCTTTGTCCATTGACTTTGAATAGACGATCCGCACTTTGAATTTCAACGGCACCATGTAAAAAATTTGAACAACTGTGAAAGGTCCAGACCATCTGGAGTGTAGCTTACCTGGGAATAAACGTAAACGTGAATTAAATGAAGGGACCTTTTGTCCTAATGTGAACTCCCTATTTAGGATATGCTGATTATGCCACTTTTTAGTGCGTTCTTTGTAAAGCTTGACATATTCATATGCACTATGACGGAATTCGTCTATCTCATTAAGTTGTAACCTTCGTAGAGCTCCTGATGCTCGTATGTCAAAATTTAACTTTCTGATAGCCCAATATATACGGTGCTTAAGTTCAATGGGTAAATGGCATACTTTTCCGAATACCAGCCTGTATGGAGACATTCCATTCAGTGTTTTGAACGCTGTTCTGTAAGCCTATAGTGCATCATCAAACTTTTTCGACCAGTCTTTTCCAAGATTCATTTCAGTTCTCGATTTGAGATTTCAGTTTGTCCACTTGTCTACGGGTGATAGGCTGTAGCAGCTTTATGTTTGACCCTATATTTGGCTAGAAGAGCATCCAAGTGCTTGTTGTAGAAATGCTTCCCTTCATCACTGATGATTGCTTTTGGAGTTCCAAATCTGGTAAAGATGTTTTTACGCAGAAACTTTACCACTACTTTAGAGTCATTGGTTGGTGCGGCAATGACTTCAACCCATTTTGAAACATAATCTACGACCACCAGAATTTGAGATTCTTGAAAGATGATGGGAATGGTCCCATGAAATCAATGCCTCAAACAACAAACAATTCCACTTCCAAAATATTGTTTAGGGGCATCTCATGTCTTCGTGAAATGTTACTTATGCGTTAACACCGATCGCATGTTGTAACATATACTTGAGCATCTTTGAAAATGGTATGCCAATAGTATTCAGATTGGAGAATTTTGCCTGCAGTTCGGTTGGCCTCAAAATGTTCTCCATGTTCAGAAGTATGATAATGGTGGAGAATATCTAGTGCTTCATCTTTTGAGACACATGTTGAAGGATATGATCTGGATATAGCTTGTATAGGAACGGCTCATCCTAATAGTAATGTTTGACATTCGCTAAAAATTTCTTCTTGCTGCCATGAAAGGTCAGGTGGATAAATATTGTGAGAAAGAAAATTAACAAAATTAGTATACCATGGTATATTACTTGTATCCAAAACGAAAAGCTGTTCATTGGTGAAAGTTTCCTTGATTGCTATGTCGAGATCGTCTTCATCCCTTAGTTGCTCTAATCTAGATAGATGGTCGGTTATCACATTTTCACTTCTCTTATTATCTTAAATTTCTAAGTTAAACTCTTGTAGCAGAAGGACCTTTCGGATAAGGCGTGGTTTTGCGTTTTTTTTCAGCAAAAGGTATTTGATGGCTAAGTGGTTCATGAATGCAATGACTTTGGAGCTGATCAAATATAGTTGAAATTTGTCAAATGCGAAGAACATGGCCAGGAGCTCTTTCTCAGTGGTAGAGTAGTTGACCTGTGCATCGATTAATATACGGCTAGCATAATAAATAGTATGAAAAATCTTACCGATATACTGCCTTAGCACAACTTCAATAGCATAATCATCAGCATCACATATCAGCTCAAAAGATAAAGCCCAGTCAAGTGCAATAATGACTAGAGCTATCACAAGGACCTTTTTCAGTATCTCAAATGCCTCCCTACATGTATTATCGTAGTGGAATGAAACATACTTCTTGAGCAAATTGCACAATGGCTTTATGATCTTCGAGAAGTCCTTGATGAATCTTCTGTAAAACTCTGCATGTTCTAAGAAAATTTGAACGCCTTTTACAGATGTTGGTGGTGGCAGCTTCTCAATTGTCTCAATTTTGGCTTTATCAACTTCAATGCCTTTAGCTGAAACTTTATAACTCAAGGCAATCCTTTCTTGTACCATGAAATGATATTTCTCCTGGTTAAGAATAAGGTTTATCTCTTCGCATCTTTTCAGTACTTGCACTAAGTTATCCAAACAAGAATTAAATGATGGGCTAAATACTGAAAAATCATCCATAAATACCTTGATGAAGCGTTCTACCATGTCTGAAAAAATTGACATCATACACCGTTGAAATATGGCTGGTGTATTACACAAACCAAACTGCATTCTCCGAAATGCGAACGTTCCATATGGGTATGTGAACGTAGTTTTTTTTTAGTCCTTAGGTGCTATAGAAATATGATTGTAACTAGAATAACTATCAAGGAAACAATAGTAAGGGTGTTCTACTAACCTGTTTAGCATCTGATCAATGAATGGTAAAGGAAAATGGTCTTTTATGGTCGCCTTATTTAGTTTCCTATAGTCAATGTACACTCTCTATCCGGTTACTGTTCGTGTCGAAATTAACTCTTCATTTTCGTTGGTGACCACTGTCATTCCTTCTTTCTTTGGTACCACTTGTACCGGGCTTACCTATGTGTTGTTTGGAATGGGATAAATGATAATTGTATCCAAAAGTTTAAATACCTCTATTCAGACAACTTCCTTCATGTTTGGATTTAAATGTCTTTAGTACTCGATGGATGGTCGGTACATGTCTTCTATGAGAATCTTATGTTGGCATATAGATGGATTAATTTCTTTAATGTCTGCGATCGACTAACCAATAGCCATCTTGTGTTTTCGTAACACTCTCAAAAGCTTTTTCTTCTGTTCCATACTTAGAGAAGACGAAACAATAATAGATAGTGTAGATGAATCACCTAAGAGTGCATACCTGAGATGAATTAGAAGTGGTTTAAGCTCCAACTCTGGTGCTTTTCTATTGATGGTACTGGTTGTCTCTTACTCGTTCCAAGCTCCTCAAATGGTTGTTTGATGAAGATGAAGGGTGAAGCTTCCAATTGGTTAACACATTTAATGATATTTGGACTTTCTGAGTTTGACATTTCAATTAGGCAAGCTTCAAGCGGATCTTATGGAGTGTTGGTTTGAAGTATTTCTTTGACGCATCTATCCATTACATTTACCCTCATGCAGTTGCTAACATCATGTGGATGTTTAAGCGCTTTTAGCACATTGAATGTTATTTTTTCATCTTGAACTCTCAGTATGAGTTGACCTTTCTGCACATTAATAAGAGTTCTTCTTGTTGCTAAGAACAACCTACTTAAAATAATGAGTATTTCTTGATCGATCAGCTAGCTGTAAGTATACTATAGTAGGTTTTGTTTCTCAAAAATACAGTGTCTTGAAAACAGAGAATAGCATTAAGTTAATACTTGTACCAAGATCGCATAATGCTTTATCAAAGAATGAATTACTAATGGTGCAAGAAATTGTGAAACTCCCCAGATCTTTAAGCTTGGGGGGTAGATTTTTCTGCGAGATTGCGCTATATTTTTCAATTAAAGCTATCGTTTCATGTTCTTCCAGCTTTCTTTTCTGGAAACTTGGTTTTGGAGAAACAAAACCTACTACAATATCCTTACAGCTAGTTGATCGATCAATCAAGTATCTAAGGGAAATTATAGAAGATATATTAGGGAAAATGGATAAGTTCATATTTCCTGCAGATTTCATCGTGCTAGACATAGAGGTAAATTAAGAAATACCCATCATTTTGGGTAGGTTGTTCTTAGCAACAGAAAGAACTCTCATTGATGTGCAGAAAGGTCAACTCATACTGAGAGTTCAAGATAAAAAAGTAACCTTCAATGTGCCAAAAGCGCTTAAACATTCACATGATGTTGGCAACTGCATGAGGGTAGATATAGTGGATGGATGCGTCAAAGAAATACTTCAAACTACTACTCCATAAGATCTGCTTGAAGCTTGCCTAATCGGAACTCCAAACTCAGAAAGTCCGAACATAATGTGTTAACCAATTGGAAGCTTTATCCCTGTCTTCATCAAACGACCATTTGAGGAGCTTGGAACGAGTAAAAGACAACCAGTACCATTAATGGAAAAGTCACTGGAGTTGAAGTTTAAACTACTTCCGATTCATCTCAAGTATGCATTCTTAGGTGATTCATCTACACTACCTGTTATTATTTCGTTTTCTCTAGGTATGGAGCAGGAAGAAAAGCTTTTGAGAGTGTTACGAAAACACAAAATGGTTATTAGATGGTCGATTGCGGATATTAAATGAATTAGTTCATCTATATGCCAACACAAGATTCTCATGAAAGACATATACCGACAATCCATCGAGCACCAAAGATGTTTAAATCTAAATATGAAGGAAGTTGTTCGAACAGAGGTACTTAAACTTTTGGATGTAGGTATCATTTATCCCATTTCGGACAGCACATAGGTGAGCCCAGTACAGGTGATACCAAAGAAATAAGGAATGACTGTGGTCATTAATGAAAATAATGAGTTGATTCTGACATGAACAGTAACTGGATGGAGAGTGTGCATTGACTATAGGAAACTAAATAAGGCGACCATAAAAGACCATTTTCTTTTACCATTCATTTATCAGATGCTAGACAGGTTAGCAAGACACCCTTACTATTGTTTTCTTGACGGTTATTCTTGTTACAATCAGATTTCTATAGCACCTGAGGACCAAGAAAATATTACGTTCACTTACCCATATAGAACGTTCGCATTTCAGAGAATACCGTTTGGTCTATGTAATGCACCAACCACTTTTCAACAGTGCATGATGTCAATTTTTTTAGACATGATGGAGTGGTTTATCGGGATATTTATGGATGATTTTTCAGTTTTTAGCCCATTATTTGATTCTTGTTTGGATAACTTAGCTCAGGTATTGAAAAGATACGAAGAGACAAACCCGATTCTTAACTAGAAGAAATGCCATTTCATAGTATAAAAAGGGATTGTCTTGGGTTATATAGTTTCAGCTAAGGGCATTGAGGTTAATAGAGCCAAGATTGAGACAATTGAGAAGCTGCCACCACTAACTTTTGTAAAAGGTGTTCGAAGTTTTTTAGGGCATGCAAGGTTTTACAAAAGATTCATCAAGGACTTCTTGAAGATCACAAAGCCATTGTACAATTTGCTTGAGAAGGATGTTTCATTTCACTTCGATAATACATATAGAGAGGCATTTGAGATACTAAAAAAAGCCCTTGTGATAGCCCTAGTTGTTGTTGCACCTGACTGGGCTTTGTTTTTTGAGTTGATGTGTGATGCTAGCGATTATACCATCGAAGCTATGCTAGGGCAGCATATCAGTAAGATTTTTCATATAATTTATTACGCTAGTCGTACACTAACCAATGCACAGGTCAACTGCGTTACCACTGAGAAAGAGCTCTTGGTCGTGGTCTTTGCATTTTACAAATTTCAGCCATACTTGATCAGCTCTAAAGTCATTGTATTCAAAGACCACTCAGTCATTAAATACATTTTGGTGAAAAAAGACTCAAAACCACGCCTTATCTGATGGGTCCTTTTACTATAAGAGTATGATTTAGAAATTCGAGATAAGAAAGGAAGTGAAAATGTGGTAGCCGACCATTTATCTAGACTAGAGCAACGAGCGGATGAGAACGATCTCAATATAGCAATCAAGAAAACTCTCCGATAAATAGCTTTTCGTTTTAGATACAAGCAATATACCATGGTATGCTGATTTTGTTAATTTTCTTTCTCACAATGTTTATCCATCTGACTTTTCATTGCAACAAAAGAAGAAATTTTTGGTGGATGTCAAACATTACTATTGGGATGAGTTGTTCTTATATAAATTATGTCCAAATCAGATCCTTCAACGATGTGTCTCGAAAGATGAAGTACGAGATATTATTCACCATTGTTATGCTTCTGAATATGGTGGACATTTTGGGGCTAACCGAGCTGCACGCAAAATTCTTCAATCTAGATACTATTGGCTTACCATTTTCAAAGATGCTCAAGCATATGTAATAGCATATGATCAGTGCCAACTCATAAGTAATATTTCACGAAGACATGAGATGTTCCTAAACAATATTTTAGAAGTGGAATTGTTCGATGTTTGGGGTATTGATTTCATAGGACCGTTCCCATCATTTTTCAAGAATCTATACATTCTAGTGGCCGTAGATTATGTTTCAAAATAGGTTGAAGCCATTGACGCAACAACCAATGACTCTAAAGTAGTGGTGAAGTTTCTGCGTAAAAACATCTTTACCAGATTTGAAACTCCAAGAGCAATCATTAGCGATGAAGGGAAGCATTTTTGCAACAGGCATTTGGATGCTCTTCTAGCCAAATACGAAGTTAAACACAAAGTTGCTATAGCTTATCACCCGTAGACAAGTGGACAAGTTGAAATCTCAAATCGGGAACTAAAATGGATTTTAGAAAAAACTGTGAGTGCATCTCAAAAAGACTGGTCGAAAAAGCTTGATGATACATTATGGGCCTACAGAACAGTGTTTAAAACACCAATTGGGATGTCTCCATATAGGTTGGTATTCGGAAAAGCATGCCATTTACTCGTTGAATATGAGCACAGTACATATTGGGCTATCAAAAAGTTAGATTTTGATATATGAGCATCAGGAGCTCTGCGAAGGTTACAACTTAATGAGATGGACGAATTCCGTCATGGTGCATATGAAAATGCTAAGCTTTACAAAGAACCCACCATAAAGTGGCATGATCAGCGTATCCTAAATAGGGAGTTCACACCAGGACAAAAGGTTCTTTTATTTAATTCACGTTTATGTTTATTCCCAGGTAAACTACGCTCTAGATGGTCTGGGCTCTTCACAGTTGTTCAAGTTTTTTCACATGGTGCTGTTGAAATTCAAAGTGCGAATCGTCGATTTAAAGTCAATAAACAAAAACTCAACGCTTACATGGATGATAGAGAACCTTAACATAAATCCACCATCGCGCTTTCAACCCAAATTAAAGTGCATTTCAATAGTTTAGTTGACGACTTTAAATTAAGCACTTATTGGGAGGTAACCCAAGTTTTTTTCTTTTCAATTAGTTTTCTTTTGTTTGTGTAGTTATTGTTTTTCTTTGATAATTTTCTTTTCTCTTTTTAGTTATAGAGGCAAGTCTTGCAATATTTAAAAATTAGTTCTATACTCTTCCTAAAGATGTACTTAAAAAGATTTACAAGTGTAGATTGGAAAGGATGAAGGCACTAACATGTTTGGGTCTTCCTGAACATATCCGGTGGATCATTGAAACTAAAGTACCTCTAGCAAGTGAGTTGAATGATTCATTCAGTAAATGTTTACTAGGGCTAGGAAGAAGTTCTTACACAAAGAAGATGAGAGCTAAGAGAATGAGAGTCTGCCATAAGTGTGCAAGATAGAATTGCAACACACGTTGTAGAAATCTTGGATATTTGCCTATAAATAGAGAAGATAAAATTAATGCATAAAGGATGGGTTGAGTAAGGAGTCTTTGGATGATATCATTAACACTCTTGACACTCATCCTTGTAGAGTGGTTCAACGTATTCTTTTAAATTTATAGGAGTTATTCAGAAAAGAGAAACAATGTTACTGTCTTGGGAAACTGACGGTAAAAGACTTTATTTGCTAGTTAATAAGAAAATTGGATGGGAAACCGATCCTTGACTCACAGAAGGCGTTTAAGCCGTTTCTAGACATAAAACAGAGGAAGATGTGAGGTACAATCACAACTACCATAGTGCATTAGGTGTACTGTTTATTTTTTGAAATTTTTATGCATGTCTTTTAACTTTTTTACTTTTTCTTATAGATTTTTCTATGTTTAGCGGTTCGTTTTAAACGTTTTTGACAATTGTGCTTACTTTTTAACATTTATACACCTAACATTTTTTTCCTTAATCATAGTTATTTTGCCTCGTAGAGCTGTTCTTTTACTCTTTTTTTCTTTAAATAAGCATTTATTGTTAATAAACAACCAATTTTGTTGGAGAGATACCAAAAAAAAAAAAAAAAACCAAAAAACCAAAAAAATAGCTGAATCATTGAACCGCGGATTCAAAACCATTTGTGTTTTTTGTGGCATAAATTTTGATAAAGATAAAGAATACTTGAATATAGTCGTTAAACTCGGTAAAACTTTAGCTGCCCGAAAAATCGATTTGGTGTATGAGGGAGGCAGTTTAGGAATAAGGGGTTCTGTTGCAGTAACTACAAATGTTGCAGGCAGTAGTGTCCTAGATATCATACTAAAGCCTTTAGCTGCAAGGAGGGATATCATCGATATGACTATAGGTAATGAGTTTCAGGTCATGAGCATGCATGGGCGAATGATATACATGTTACTAAATGTTGATGTCTTTGTTACGTTACTTGGTGGTTTTGAAACGTTTGAAGAAATCTTCAACATTGCTTCCTTGACCCATTTCAACCTTCACAAAAAGCCAATAGGTTTACTTAATGTTAACGGTTTCTATGATGGTTTATTACCTTTTCTTGATCATGCTGTGGAACATGGTTTTATAACACAAGCAAATTGGCGCATTCTCATCTCAGCTTCAAATGCTGATGAACTGATTGATCAATTGCAAAACTTTGTATCAGAAGTTCATTTATTTATGTCGCAGTTCATTTGGGACTCTAAAGCAAGCGGTAACAAGAAGCATGCGGCAACAAGAAGCATGCGCTGGATCTTAACCTTTGGTTATAACTTTCTTACCCCTTTAATAACATTTTATTTTTTTTTTATTTTGTGTTCTAGTCGACATTGAGGACAATGTCTCAAATAAATTTCAGGGTAGAGTTTGGTCATAACTGGTTCGATTTGAAATCAAAATATGACAGAGTAAGGAGTTACTTTTGTGCTCTTGATACACATAATTGTTTCCTAAAAAAATAAAAAATAAAAAATAAAATAAAATAAAAAGAAAGTTCTGTAATCACTACAGACAAAATAGCTCTACCTTAAAAGCATATGTATGAAATAGTCATTCTTTATATCTACATTAATTTTTGAGTTTTTCACTTTTACTTGGCCTTTTGATATAATTGAAGCGCACCATTGTAATAATGAGAGTGATTTTAACTCGAAACTCAATGACGTGGAAAAGGTATATTTTCTTACGATGCTCATATGAAATAATTTAGTATGTTATTTCTAAAGAAAAAAAAAGAAGCATAACAATGCTTCGTTACCTTTATATATGCTGAGTACTGGGAGTCTATATCACAAATATGGATTTTCACGTAAAAAAGAGTATTCAAGGTATGAGCATGCAAAGCATATTAATGTAAATGTTTCACTAAGTATTTAGGGGGTCTATATCACAAATGTAGATTTTCACGTAAAAAGGTGATTCATTTCCAAGGACCAGCCGCACAAAATATGTATATTAAATAATGTTGAGCTCGTAATCTATTTCGCTGAAACCAGTTGCTAGAGTTAAGGGTTTGGACATTCAAATTGTCTATCTACACACATACTTTAAGAGACTTGATAAGGTCGTTTAACCCATTAATTAATATTCAGATCTTTATAATGATTATTTTATCCTATGTTAATGATTATAGGCTATTGATTCTGAGGTTGGTTCAGAGTTTGTTTTGCTCGAGGACAAGCAAAATCTTAAGTTTGGGGGTGTGATAACTCTATTTTTAAAGAGTTATTTTATCTATTTAAACCTGAATTTTAATTTAAATCTTGTGATTTTTTTATTATTATTAAATAAATTATTACATCTCTTTTGTATTTTCATTTTTAAGATAAAATTGATGAAAAATCACATGTAGACCCTACTAAATGCTACTATTTATGACGAGATCATCGCTGTAAATTGAATCTTATTCGAATTAATTCATCTTTTTAAGTATTTTGGAAAGAATAACTCGAATCGGAGATTGTTCAAATAAGTTATCGCATTTTAAAGATCGAGTATTCTAGAAATAAATGTAATATTATATTGATGTAAGCGCTTATGTTATTATGATATAAATAATAATGTAAGTAATGATATAATTTGACATATGATATAAACAATAATGTAATACAAAAATGATGTAAGCAATGAGGTAGATAAATTATGATATAAGCGATGATGAAGAAAGGTGAAAAATTAGAAAACGATGATGCATACGATGGTGTAAATGGAGGTAGACTTTGCCTATAAATAGACATTAGAATTACCATTCTAAAAAGGGATGAGAGAACAAGAGCACAAGAAATTAGGGAGAGAAAGCTTGGAGAGGAGAAGTAAAGCATAGGAGGAAAGTTTACGACAAAGCTTCAAACCACTAAATTTTCCTCATCTTTTATTGTGTTTTGTTATTTAATCTTTATTGTATTTCATTTTGTTATGGAGTAGATTTATTCTTTTAGGGTTATGATGTAACCTAACTTTGATGTTTCGACCTTTTGTTTAATTTAATTATGAATTTTCTATCTTGATTGATGCATTCAATATTATTCTTAATGCTTATAAATAATTGGCTACTATTTAGTTGAATTATTAATCATAATGGTAGCGAAAGTAAATTTATGTGTCTTAGTTTATTTTATTGACTGTCATAAATTACATGTAGGATAGAAATATACTTGCATGATTTGTGTAATATTTAAAAGAGATCAATAAATCTTAATGAATCATTTAATATTTTAACTTTGCATGGGACCATAGTAGTTAAGTTTTATAGAGTATTTTCCTTAGACCTCGGGAGGGGCTATGTAAATAATTCAAGGATACTCAACTAGCAACCAAATAATTAATTATTGTTAAAAAGAACAAAGGGGATGAACAAATTAATTAAGGTAAAATCAGAACCCTAGAGTTTTAGGTTATTAATTTAATCTCATTCACTTTTTTTTTATATTTAAATTTAGTTTTAATTTTCTATCAATCAAACTTCATTAGCCAAATAAAATTAGGGTTATTTCAAGTCTTGATAATTAGTTTACAACAATTCTTGTGGGACGATAGTCATCTTATCACTCTATTACTTGTTTGGTTCGTTCACATGCGATTTTGCATAATAAAGAGAAATAGAGAGGGAGAGAAAACTTAAAGAGAGTGTTTTAAGTTTTTTAGAAAGAGAAGAATATGATAAACTATTTGGGAATGATGGATATTTATAGAAAAAAAAGATAAAAAGACCAAAATACCTTAAAAAACTTTGAAAAATTTCCAAAATTTCTATAAAAAAAAATCAATTTTTCCAGCAAATCGGTCAACAGATTGTTACAGTAACCGTAAACAGTGTCGTAAACAGTTGCACAATGTTATAGTCTAAAAACATTCATTCTACCGGTCGACCAATTTCCCAATCCGGTTGACCGTTTTCAATTTTTTCTATAGTAGTTGTTGTAGTACTTATTTTCTACTGTTTAAAAATCTTGTGATTTAGTCCCTGAAACTTTGCAGTTTGGTTCCTTTTTTAGTTTTTCGAAAAATACAACTAAATTCCTATTAATTATTTCATTAAGCTAACTTAAGTTCTCTTAAATCTTGATAATGTGTCAATTAAACCTTGAATCATGCATATATGATAATAAATATCACTAAATAATTATTTTACCCTTATGTTCGGAAAACATGGTTTTACACCATATCTTGAATAACAACTAAAGTAAGCAACTACCTTATTATGTTATGTTTAACAACTTGTAAAAAGTTCGTTGTAATCTATGCTTTTTCTATGTATAATCCTTCAGCTATTAAACTATCCTTGTATCTTGGTAAATCTCCAATTGTTCTTCCTTTAAAACTTATATACAGCTAACCATTTCCCTATTCTTGGTTTTGGGATCAAGATCCATGTACGAGTCTTGAAATGAAATTATTTAGAAATCCAGTGTTTATGGCTCTTTTATATTGAAATGAAAATAAATGCGATGGGAGTAAGAGTAGATTTAGAAAATGTTTTGAATGTTTGTAAATTGTTAATGTGGATGAATTGTTGTGTGATAAGTTGAATTATATTGATTTGTAAAATATACTTTATGGACTGTATGTGCTGAGATTTAGTTGGTGCAAGTACTTAGTGTGAGTGCGTCTGTGCACGGATAAATTATATAAGTCTAGAGGGATGAACCAATGTGAGTGATGCTTCCCTCTATAATAAAGTTTAGAGGGTTAAACCAATATGGGTGGGACTTTTCTCTGAAATAAAGTCTAGATGGATGAACCAATATGAGTGAGGCTTCCATCTGAAATAAAGTCTAAAGGGATATACCAATATGAGTGAGCTTCTCTCTATAATTAAATTTTGAGGATCATACCAATATGGGTAAGCTTCCTTCTATAATTAAGTTTTGAGGGTCGAACCGTAATGGGTGAGCTTCCCTTTGAAACAAAGCCTAAAGGAATGGACCATAATGGGTGAGCGTTCCTCAAGAATAAAATTTATTTATACTACTTTTGTGATTTTTAGTAAACTGTGTAAATTTCAGAGATTTTTTAAAATAAATGTGTAATGTTATAATTTAAATTATATATTCTTACTCATTATTCACATTTTCTTATTTTAATTTTATTCACTCAGTGGATCCTTAGGACTCACTTCCGCTCACCTCTCAATTTTGCAAAATGGACAAATAATTAAAAAAAGAAAGAAAGAAATTCTAGTACAATAGAGACACAGACAGAAGACAATGGTGAATACTGCAGTCACTAAGGTATTATAAGTCCATCATGTAGGGAGAATCGTTTGTATTATAGATAAATTTGAAATTTGAAGTTATTGCATAAAATTTAGCATGAATGATATTGTGTTAAAGATTGTAAAATATAAAAGATATTATTTTTATTTCACGATAGGGTATACTATTTTTATT
>JAXCLQ010040678.1:26551-53005 GCA_035584115.1 Cedrela odorata | reverse complement strand
TTGACTCAACCTGTTGGATTAGGACTATGACAGTATAATCTTTTGTTGTCCTATCCCTTCTTAGCACCTAAATGGAATAAACAAGAGAGATTACCCTTTCGTAAGAATTAAATAAAAAACGAGGGTGCTAATTGGGCACTAAAGAAATTCCAAAGTTGTAACTAATGCTGATGTGTAATGTGCAAAGAAAAAAGTGCAAAATGTGATGATCAAGTCATACATGCAACTCATAACTCATCAAGAAATGCTCCACCATTATCTAAGATTCTTATCATTTAATCATTACATTTATTCTAAATATTTTGCTAATTCATCATGTCAAGTAACTGGGTCTAACATATTATAGAAAAATAAATCAAATAAATTAGTTCCTGAAGCAACTCCAACCTTGTGTTGCTACATGCCGGTTGCCGATTGGCTGGAATATTCTTTACAATGTTTATACACTATATAAAGTAATAATTTTGCTAATTGGCAGTTTTAAGTTTATACATGAATTCTGATCTCTCTAATCATATCAGTCTGACGGATACAACAATGGAGCGGATACAAGTATTGTGGCTGATTTGACCAAGCTTGCGATTGTTAGAACAGAGATTGGAATTTTAACTTCGCTAAACATTTTGCTACTAGCTTACACTGCTGTTTAGCAATTCTTGGAAGCTCCTTTAAAATAAGCTGCTTTCACAAGAAGCTGGTTCCTAGAGCAAGGTCATTTAGATTTGAAAGAATTTGTGAACGAGTTGTTCCAGTCTGGTGAGCAATTTCAAGCTGGTCCTCCAACGGAAGCATCTCGTAACTGCAAAAAAGAAACCATACAGATTAAATAAGATTACTCGAAGGATATTTTGCTTTTAACTCAGTTCTTTGTGCAGCACAACAATCTGAACTAGTCCCACAAGGGGGAAACTATTGCAATTATCTGGGACTGGAAAAAAAAAGACAGAATGGATAAATGCTGTCCACATTCAGGTGCATGGCTGGAAATATAGAGGGATAGTAAAATGATCAGAATAACTATAAAAAAAACACTTGCAAATCATAGACGATCTTGCTGCCAAAATCTTGAGATCATAAAGACAACTAACCAATATCTTTGAGATTTCTTATGATGTTTTCTAAATGTGAAATCCTTATATTTTCCTGGCCTCTACTGATATGGACAGGATCTTATGATGTGGTCAAGATTTTAAACCGTGTCTTTATAGTTGATAATGTTAATAAAATGCAACTTACTGGCAGAGCAGCTCACAGTCAACGATGGTGTCAGGGCCAGGCCGATGAGCCTTTCCTTGTGAGCGGAACTGGCGGAAAGATCTTGGATTTAAGCCAGCAACATGGGGAACAGCGTCAACAAGCTTTTTCTGTAGGGACTGCAACCTACGAAATGTAAGTTCATCAAGAGGTGCAATACACCCAACGCTGCCATCCAGGGTACCAAACAATAAAGCAAAGCGATTTGTTTTATCAGATCCTGGAGCAGCACCAGTTCTATCAGATGAAGTAGAAAGCATCTGCAGCCGCAAGAATTTAGTCACATGGACACCAACATGAAATTCAGCCCTGGAAAGAAGCTTTTGTCCCTTCCAACTTTCAGACATCTTTGGTGCATAATAGAAAATCTGTTTCAACACATGAAAAGGATTCAATGATGAGCAAACTAACATTACCCAATCTAACAATCAAACCAAATATCAATATTTCTGCAACTGCATCACTCTTACAATGAAGTACTAAAATGAAAAGAAAACCTTCAAACACGGGGAAATTTTACATGCAGATTTCCACCCTAAAATCCTCAGTATGAACTTTGCATATTTTACTCAGACTTGTGGCTATATCAAGTAGCTGTACACATTCAGGCTTCTTTCTTGTGTTGACTTTAATGGCAGATGTCTAGGCATGGGTCCAACTAATAAATCATTCTTGAAGTCAAGGCATCAAATAAACGGAAGACACCACAAATAAACATTAAACAAAAAACTGATACAGATGTAGATGAATTGCCCTAGATAGACAACTACATAGAGGGTCTCTACAAGCCTATATATTCTTTGATTTCGTTCAACCCTTAAGATCAATATCACAACTGAGAGTATACATACAAAGAGTTATATGTAGCAATTCAATTTTAGAGCTAAATGGCAGATAATTTCCCGTGGCAAAGATGCCAAACTTCGAAGGTAGCTAGTTTGTTTTCATTTTGACAAATGAAAATACCATAAATGTAATTCAACCTATAGTAGCTTGATTGCTTTGCTTCTCATGCCGCGCCTTCTCAACATGTCAGAAACCAGAAATGATTTATGCCTAATCATTGACTACTCAAATGATTTTGAACTGACAAAAATATTAAAACTGTTGAAGGAATGAATGAAACTCTAAGCTATCTAAATGTTATCAACCTCAATCTGGCTGAAAATCAATGAAATTTCATACAACATGAGGCAGCTAACCTGAATGTTCTTTTGCTCATCTGAAACCATGAGAGACAGAGTACTTCCATCTATCAAAAACTCTGTTGCAAAACAGTCAAGTGACCCAAAATCTTTGGCCAATAAGTTAAGTTGAGCTCCTTGTTCTTTCCAACTAAGAAAGTATATGCTTTTATGAATGTCACCAAGGAGGATAAAATTTTTGACCTGCAACAGTGTTCATAAGTTCAACAAATTAGATGAGAGCATAAACAAAAAGCATTGACAAACATATATCATAGAAGCAAATGAACAGCCAGCAGGAAATAAGCATTCTTCAACATTCCGAAGGACTCTATTTTTTGTATCTTGCTTCTTTGATTTGAATTTCAGTTTCCTGTTATTAGATAATATATGCCCCCCTTTCTATGCAAATCCAAATTCTTGCCACCATTCAAGCATTTTCATATGTAACAGTGAGCAAAATGTTCTTTCTCCTTAGCCCTTACGGAAGTTGAGGCATTACACAATTGAGAACCACTTGATCTGGAAGGTTAAATAAGCCACAAACAATAATGTTCAGCTCTAAGAGGCCTCCACATATGCAAGACCAGATTTTATCAACTGACTTCTCAGGTCACTCACGCCCCAAACACAAATGAATGCCAATACAAAAACTAATGCCATCATTTGGAGGGATTAGAACATAAAACCTCTAGGTCAAATAAAAACCGAAACTGACAGGTAATGGCCATAACAATGGTATTAAGTTTTAACAATAGACAACTATGATAATTACAGAAAAGGTAATCTGATGGCAATGCTTATTAACAGAATCACTTACCATACCTCAGATTTTTTTTTAAAACAAAAAACTCATGGCCAAAAAAAATCACAAATTGAGGAAATGATAGCTGTTCTCTCTCCACCTAAAAAAAGGTATTTAAGTGAGATATTGCTGTTAAACAAGCAAAACTTACAATATTTAAGCTCACAACATACAATGGCGGAGCATCGTAAAAAGCAATGCCATTCAACTCAGTACCAGTCCACTTGTGTAAAATAATTTTTGGACCAGAAGCTATTAACAGATGACCTTGAAGAGACGCTAAAGCAGATATAGCACCCTTCAATTCCTTTGAATAAACTTCTGCTACCTGAAAAGTATATGATATTGTATTAATAATGCATCAATTTAGCATTAGCAATAATAAAAAGGCATATAAGAAAATGATATCTACATTGCTTGTGTATACAGTAAAAAAATGTAAAACAAAATCGAATCGAACTGAAAAAGCAGAGGACTATAAGACCCAAGAAGTACCAAATTCTGAGGATTATCGGCATTTCTTCCCATGGAAAACAAAAGCACACGACCTCTTGCTGCAACATCCTCCCCTTGCACATAAGCAGTTCCAATGGCCAAAAGCGTCTCATTCTCTTTTGTGGCTGTATTCTGAAATAAAAGAAAAAAGGGAATATCAGCTCTAATCTCAATTTGCCAACAATAAACAACATGAACTTGACCATCCCACATAAATTGTCCCCTTCTTTACATTGAGACGTCTACGCTGTATATTAAAAAATTGGCACTCACCGCAATAAACTAAGCAAGCAGTAATTCCAATGAAATGACAACGATACAGGTCAGTCTTTGGTAATACAACCTTTTTCACAGTTGTGGTTTAGGGTATAAACCAGTTGGCTATATAAATCAGCAAACCCAAAATGTTGGATCAAGGACAAAACGAACTTGAAGATCTAGTTCTGCAGGTCCCAGCAAATATGGCTCAAATACCACAAGCTATAGGATGTAAAACTTAAACTCTAACCAAAATATGATGAAGAAACCAAAACTTATCAAATCTGAATTTTAGTTCACTCATATTCTGCTTCAAACTCACTGTTATTACTAAACCCTAAATCACCTTGGTGACAATCAAGTCCTTTTTTTCAGATAAAAAGAAAAGCGGTATTTATTTGCACCATTATTAAACCATAAGTAACTAACCTCGGCCCATTGCAATAGAAAAATAAACATTAACAGTAAACACCATAAACCTAATCCAATTAAAGCTTGAGCTTCAGTTGCTAACATAAAACATTGGACTTCAATCAAGTAAAACCCAGAGACGACTTTTAAAACCCAAATTTCATCATTAATAACCCCTTAATATTTCTTCTTGACACTCCTGTGCTTGTCCAGTATTCCTTCACAGATCAGGCTCTCATCCACTGATCTCTCTACTGACGTCTTTCAAGGCTTTTATTGAAAACATTTCTCTCATTTCAAAGTTAAGAAATGAAACAATAACATTAGCAAGAATAAATCCAAAATATGAAGTATGAAAGCAATAATAAATACTGCTGAAAATGTTATGTTTCATCAATATCCTCTCCACCATTCCATGTCTCTTCAAGAATCATTTGAAATGAAGGCCAATACTGTAAGAAAGGAAAATTATGAATGAGAAAAGAGCAAACTTACAAACAGTGTGACAACTCTCACAGTTAGTGCATTTTCAGAACTTTGCATTGGGATTGTAGCCCTAGTTTGCCAAGGACCACCAGTCCTATCCGGTTCTAGAATTCGAACCTCAAACTCATCTACAGTGTAAGTTCGATGGAGTTCAGCAGCACTCAAATTGTGATTGTCAATCTGATGGCCAACTTCTTGATCAATCAGAGATGAAAGAACTTGATTCAGTGGCTTGAGAACCTGCAAAAATTATATAGCACAGACTCACCGCACCAGAGTATTTTCAGGGGAAGAAATTATTAAGAATTATATGAAGCCTCATAGCTCCAATTAGCTATCAGTTGAATAGATTTTCCACAGAAGGATTACCTTAGCACACTATTGTCTAAACTTTAAAAGCAATGCATAGTTTTTTCATCTTTTGAGATGCAAGATAGTGTTATCCATCTGACCTAAATCTTAAGGGGTATAAAAAAATTTGACAAATGAACACAATGGTAACTATATAACTAAATTTCAATTAAAATAAAGAATAAAAAAAGGGCTGTATATGGTGAATTTCAGACAAAGTGCATATCACTGGCTAAGAAGGCAAGAAGCTACAAATCAACCTTACAACCAGCACATCTGTAATGCAATTAAAAATGGCTCTTGGAAACTTATGGTGCATACAGATAGCAAGCAAGAAACTAATTAATACAACTGTCTATGAGTCAAGGAAGACAACTATCTAACATAGATGATGCCAAGGAAAATTTTAGATTAAAAAGAGCAAGTGTTCACATCATACCATATACAAAGCACAAGAATTAACTAAACATGTGCCTGTCTAGATGCTATATTATGCCAATATTTTTTTCCTTTAAAAGATTAAATTATATAAACCGAAAATTATTAGAATGATAAAAAGTAAACTCACAGGAACTGAAACTATTAGCGGGTACAAATTCTTCTCAGCAAAGTAAGTGACTTGATGTGGAGTGGCCTTCAACGGAATCTAACCAAACCATAAAAATTTCATAAATGCCAAAACTAGTAAAAATCTAAATGAACTTGTTCCATATGGAACTAAAGTTGGTTACGAGGATAAGAAAAAGACCCACTTTTTGCACTGGCCAATAGTTGTCATAAGTTGATACAGATGGCAATTGGCAGATCTTCAAAACACCCTGGAAATTTGAAATGCAAAATAATTTTAGGTCGTAAAGCAAAAAGGCTGTTTTTCCAAAATGTAGACACAAACAGCCAATTAAGTATTTGTTGAAGTCTGACCTGAGATGTAACATATATGAGCCCATGATTACAATTCACATTATGTAGAACAGTGAAGGCTACAATAGATCCATCACATAGCTGCAAAAACACACAGCCACCGAGGGGAGGTAATGAGAGAAGAAGCAAACTTGCTAATATAATATAACAACATTCAAATATCATAAATATGAGAAGTACACACTAAGGAAAAAAATTTGTTGGCTTGTTAGCAGCAATTTTAGTAATGATTTTGCTTACATGAGCTTCAACAAATGTTTCAAAGACAATAGCAGACTTTTACATTTTTAATCTTGGCAGCATTAAGAGAAAAACAATATATCAACCATGCATCGTTACAACAGGACTTGAGAGAGGTATCATGTGTTGCCAGCCCCCAAAAGGAAGAAAAAGAAACTAATAAATATAAAAATCCATAGATACAAGAGCATATTAAATAAGTTAAAACAGCCATAAATCAATTTTAAGTTGTGTCACAATAATGAGCAAGTATTGACTCAAACTTCTCCCAAAGTCAATGTAAAACCAATATGAATAAAAACCAATGGTGTTTTTTTTTTCCCTTTTTCTAAAAATTAAACTAAAGATAATAAACTTGCACTGATGCCAAAAGCCTACCACAATCAAACAAACTTCAAACCTTTGCAAAGAAGATATTATTAATAGGAAAATTTTGCTGAATTTGAAGACCCCTGCATCCTTCTATATATGATTAGGTCAAAGTATAAAATAATGACAAAGAAGATTAAAAAAAAAAAAGATTCAGAAAAACGAAAATGAATAAGAAGCCATGACAGCTACAATGATGAAAGACTTCATATAAATGTCTCATATACATAGTCAAATGCAGGGTCACAAAAAAAAAAAAAAAAAAAAAGAGAAGAATTAGATATATAAACAAAGACAATTTTTTTTTTTTTTTTTTATAAAAAACAAAAATGAGTGCATGGATTAAAAGAAAGAAATTACAAGTGTAAAATCAAAGACAATTGAAATTAGTATTTAGCAACATTCAAATATTCAGAATCAACCAATATTATCTAAATAGAATTAAAATAATTAAATCATTATTTTCAATAGAAAAATGAAAGCAAATATACTAAAGGCTACACTACACTTTTTCCTCTGATTAGACAGAAAACTGAATTTCTCACCTGTGGATGAACACGAAGCCTCTCTCTAAATACCATAAACCAAGCTGGTCTTGACCCAGAAAGGAAAAATCCTTGATGACCACTAATATTTTTGAAAATGGTAATTCTTTGGCATGGGGCTCCATCTGATGTCTCCTCCCTTGTGTAAGCATCCAGTGGAACACGAGCAAATCTCAGATTCCGAAGCCTAGAGGCACTAGCATTGCTTAAACTGATAGAACCTTGGGCAGAAAAGGAATCGTCAATTTTAGTACTCTCTGGACCTTCATATGCAAAAGCATGGTAACAAAGAATTGTCCCATCAGTCAATATTGCAAAAAGAAAAGCGCGACTATGATTTCCAGACCATCTTTGCATGGCCAACTCAACAACCTTCATGTTCTGGATAGTTTCCTTCCTGCCTTGGCCACTCACCTCTTCAGAACTTTTCTTAATCTCTGTCTGGGAATCTTTGAGAGGTTCTCGCATATAGGTATCAACAAGGTGAGTTCTTCCAGACGCAAATTTATCCACAGTGAAAACACAATTAAAATTTGGCACATCAAATATTTCCAGGTCACCACTTTCATAACAAACAACACAATATATATCTCCCTGATCAAGTGGCCCACCATCAGCACCATCAATGGCCTCCCCAGTGCCAGAAGAAAGCCATGCATCGGTACTTGTCTTCCGGAGCCATGGTTCTGGTCCTTTATCATGATACAGTGTACAGGCAGAGACAGGATTCTTTGAGCTTTCAATGGCTGCTGCAGTCTGTATAGAAACAGTGCAGGTAGAAGGATCTGTAATTCAAAGTTCAAGGTGAGCCTCGTTAAAAATCCTAGAAACAAGAATTCATTTAAAATAAAGGAGTAAAAAAGAGCATGGAAGACAATGCTCACATTCATCACATAGGCCCATATATGCATATAGAACATATACGCATAAACTATATGTATTTATCATTCTTTACCTATGCGAGTGTGTGTCTCCTTCTACAGCTCTCCATTAGCCAGTGAGGATCAAGATTAATGCTCAGAACTTTATACAATGAAAAATGCAAAGCTTGCAAACTATTCAAATTGGAACAACTATGTACTAAGAATCCGCATAAAATTACTAGTTAATGGTTGATACAACAAATTTCAAAAGTCCAAAATTTAACATGTATATGAATATTCTTATACATCTCCATGCATACATGGTGGTGTCATCTAATATAAGCAATTATAATCGATGTATATCAAAATTTACATGGATCAGCTATGAGTAAGAATAGGCATGCAAGTACAACTTCCTAATCGTTAATCCTAGCAACTGACTTATAGTAATAGTGACGAGGAATAATTTTGATAAAATAAATTGAGTTCACCAGGTCTAGTCTCCAGTTAGCAAGTATATATCATATTACCACAAATTTTAAGAAATGAAGGCCTCAATAACTAAAGTAAAAAATTTGATCAATAATTCTAGTTTGATCCACTATAATATTTATAGGCCGTGGCTAGTAACTTTAACTAGAAAGGTACATGCTAAGAAGATCAGCAGTACACTCAGAATTACAAACAGAAGCTAAGAAGTAATATTAAAAAAGGCATACCTCCAGTGAGAAGCCGAATACTTCCATCACTCATTCTTAGCAACAAATATGGATCAGCAATTGAAACAGACAACACAGTGGAACTCTCAGAACCAGAATTAGATTCAGAATTTGGAGCTCCGAAGCTTAAATCTTGAGTCATAAAAGAGCCATCTAAAATTCGAGCACCCCGTTCGTAGACCTGGACAACTCGACGCCTAAAGGACAAAGGAAGATGGCTCAGAACTCTCTTATTCTGTAACAATTAACAATGACTGATAAAATCACACAACTATCCATAGCTAAACATGACAGCAACTAAAATAACCTCATCCAATGTCAAAAAAAATGCTCAGACAGGGGATAAAACCAATGATAATTTGAATTTCTAAGTTGGCAACCATATATATTTAGCACAAATCTGATCCATCTTATGAAGGAAAAAAAGAAAAGCCCTCAAACAATAATATGGAAAAACATAGCCAAACAATCCACCAAGGAAACCACTCAATTTTTATTAAGGACAACAAATTGTATGATCACCAGTCATCTTTAATTACAACATCACTTCCATGTAATATTAAAGTTGCTTGAAACTATCAGGACTCAAGAGTCATGCCTGGGCATATTAACAATAAGAAGCATTAGACAACTAGCTTAATGGCACAGTATACAAACCAGCAGAACCTTCTTTTTCGCCTTTTTAACCCCTTTGTCCATAATTCAGCACAAACTTAAGGTGACAAACAAATTAACAATAAAGATAGTACAGCAGCTCAAAAGAATACGAAACTTTGGAAAGTGGTGAGAACTTACAATTATGATATGGTTTAGATCTAGGAGAATAGCAGAGGTTCAATTGGCTAAATCAATTAAAATCATATCCTACCCCTACACCCCCTACAAATTTCTGGCCAGATTTAATGAAATGAACACTGTACTTAAGGATGAGTTAACAATGAAAACAAAAGAACCATAATCAGAAATTTTTGAAGAAATTTTAACCACAAACAGGAAAAAAAGAAATATTTCCATAGAACAATATTAACATGTTCGTGATGTTAGTTATATGCTCACCTTCCAAACAAATTCCCTGCAGCAATTGTTCTTCCTTGCACATAATAGTCCACACTTTCAGTGACTTCAGTTAAAAGATCAGCAGTCTCAAGTACCTAGCCACATAGCATTCATTACACATTAGCATTTGTTACACATACAATCCGTGAAAATCCTTAATCCCAAAAGCTTAAGCTAATTGAAAAGGACCACCATGAATAGTATATTAACCCTAAGATGCCTCCTCCCAAGCAAGGCCAAAATTAATTCATGTACTTACTGTGGTTCCAAACGTGTACAGAACACATATGTGGATCCAAGCATACCCACACACTCTTGAATTAATAGAATGGGAGATTTTCAGATTTCAAATGCAAGTACACCATTAATTCCAAAAGCTTTAACTCTTAGCAGAGGACCAATAATAGTATTAAACTCTAACACAGCCAATATCTAATGCCAACTGCACCACATGCCTTTAAAAAGGAGAGAGATTTTGATTTTTCAGATCTTCTCTCCCTACATCTAAAAATTGTTGGAAAAATGTAGAAGGAATTGAACAAGTTGTTAATTTGACCAACACCACTCAAATTCACTAATACCAGCAACTTATTACTGGACAAACATGTAACAACCTCAACAAAACCTCCTTCATCCATATTAAAATTCTTAATTTCCATCCAAAGACAATTACCAAAAAATACAACTGTTGAAACAAGCTATACCACTTGAGTAAGAATCAAGAAGTTGGCTCAACAATCACGCAGGACATTGAATAGGTACACATAGAATCAGGGAGACATATGATATCTTCAACTATTAATTTCTATAAAATAAAGAGCACTTGTTTCATTGCAGCAGTCTTGGATCTTCAAATAGCGTACTCCATGTCTTTGTAAGAAAATAACCTGGTTACAAAACTTCAAAAGCTTTTCAAGATGACATATGCAAGCTAACTGAGGTACGTTAGCAGTAACCAAAACGTGATCTTATGACTTGTTAGGTTTTGCTAGCAAGAGCTATCTATGTATACTTGTAGGGTAAAAATCACATGGTTTCAAGATAAAAGGGGGGGCATCTACTTTACATAGCATCATCTGTCAAGGGCCACCTTTAAAATAAGGAATGGGCATTGTACTTATGTCATCTATAACATCTCAAAATTATGATGACTTAGAGATAGGCATCAATAGGAGACTTTGGTGACACATCTATTCTTAAGCTTAACCTTTGCTAATCACCACAAATTTGAAACCATAATGATCACCAAACTTATCACTAGTTGAACAACAATAAACTAGGCTCTTCTAGACCTGCAACCTCATGGTATATGAGTTCTAATAATCACAGACATCACAGAAGGTCTTGGGTAACAAAAATAAAAATAAATAAATCTTCAAGAATTTACAAGGAAAGCTCATTATAGAAATGCTTTCCAAAATTATGATTTTAATATATTTTGCCATTACACCACTTTCTAGTGTTAACATCTGTTTTAATGATACTAAATCTTTTCTTGTTGCTACATTTCTGTCTCAGACCACATTCCTACTCCTGTTTCTAACACCATTTTGCTCTTCTATTTCCTAAGCATCATTCCCCTAAGTCTTCGTTTTTTTTGCTTTTTTTTTTTTATTAGAAACAGTTTTGTTTACATGAACGTATACTCACAAGGCCGCTTGTTCTATACATCTCTAACAAAGATGCCTGTGCCTATAATATGTCAATTAATTAGTAGAATGTCTAACTGCCAAACAATGCTTATTTCTAAATAGTAAATGCAAGGATAAAAATTACTTTAGACGTCTACAAGCATTTAGTTATAGCAAGTTCCTGAAATATTCCCTTTCTAACGAAGAGTTAGAGAAAAAACTTACCTGGTAAAACGAGAATAAATCTAAGATGCAGCAATTGATGTCAATAAGAAAATGTCAAGAAAATGATGAGCCTCGTTGATTTTTTGTACCGTAAACTAAGGGAAGATAAAATAATTCTTTAGAAAAGCATCTAGCTCTACCAACAAAAAATCTAGAAATATTACAGCAAATTCAACTTCACTTCACTAAAAAGAAATGGTTTACCATTGTACGAGCCTCCAAGCTTATAATTAAATATGCATGATACTCATCATCATAAGCAGCCATTCTAGAAGAATCAGCATTATGACTGCGTGTGCTCTTGTGATAAACAGTCCAAATTCCTTTGCAACCTGGCAATTCAACCTGCAGAGTGAAAAAGTTATCACACAATGATAGAAGCACACCACCACACTTAAGAGGATTCTTACTGCTTTTAAGAGAATAATTTTACAATGTGTGTTTAGATTAATAGTTGCAACTAACAGAAGTATTCATACATATCCATGCAAACAAATGGCAATAGAGAGAGTCAGTACAGTTATCCCATTTACTGAAACCACCTTATCAGATAAGTGACATCCCCAAATCATACCAAGTCAACTTAGGACCGTGAGTGGAAGAAGATAAATTTTTATAAGGATGATATAGCAAATGTAGGGGTTGACTATCAGAATTTTTCACACAAGTATAATTTTTGTTAGGAAATAGTAAGCATAGTAATCTTTTCTTAGCCCTAAAAACAAAGTATTACATTTAGCAATGTCTGAGGAATACATGTGATTGCATACTCATGATGCATGTTATAGTAAAGGACGGTGTGAAACTGGCTGCTCTAACAGAGCCCTAACAACAAAGTATTACATTTAGCAATGTCTGAGGAATACATGTGATTGCATACTCATGATGCATGTTATAGTAAAGGACCGTGTGAAACTGGCTGCTCTAACAGAGCCCTAACAACAAAGTATTACATTTAGCAATGTCTGAGGAATACATGTGATTGTATACTCATGATGCGTGTTATAGTAAAGGACGGTGTGAAACTGGCTGCTCTTACAGGTGTCAAGAATTCCCTCTTTAAGCTGTCTTTATTATCATACAATATATGACCTCACTCCCCAAAATTTAGTCCCCTTTAAAGAGGCAAACAAAGATTGCATATCTGCATCCCCTCCTATTAAATAAATCTGTGACACTGCTATATTGCAATTTAAGTTTTAACAAAGGGTATAGTGGTAATATGAAAAAAGACAGATGATTTTTTTATGATGGACAAAAATATACAGAAAGCCCACACACAAACCTCAGTAATCATCTCTGGCCGAATCGACTGCCGAAGTACGCACAGCGCACCATTCTTTCCATGACCAGAACAGCACACCTGACAAAATTACACAAGACAAAGTAAATGAGTTATTGAGACTATAGTACCACTGAAACAAAAGCAACCCCCAACCTAATAAAAGAAGCAAAAGCAACTAACCCAAGTTCTTGACCTGTGAAATAATGGCTCCATAAATAATATATCTACTAAAAAAATAATCAAGCACTACCCTATATGTAACGCAGGACTAAGAAACAGCAAGCACTCACAAGCCTGCAAAACTTGCAAAAGGATGCGAAGAAAACATGCTCAATTCAAAGCATATATATAACATGTCATTCTTCCATGTGTCTTTCCTTTAATTGTGAAGATACAAAAAAGTTGAAACTGAGCTCACAGGACTAACCAGTTCATAATTACTTTGTTTAGAAATTCCAGTTGCACTTGCATCAGCATTTATTCTCAAGCCATAAGAGAAGTCCTTTAAAGGTCCAATATTAACCAATGAATCCCTCACAGCAAATGAGAACGTTTTCTGCATGCACGAGGGGAGAAAATAACATTAATAGGGGGAAAAGAAAGAAAGATAAACATCAAAACTAAATAGTAATGATAGATCAAGCGTCAATTTTGTTAGGATTAAAAAGCAACATCTTGACAATAAATGCAATCAATAGAGTGGAAAGTAAACATGTTTTCTTATCACTCTTTCTTTCTTGGGCAAAGGAGTGCACAATCATAAATAAAGCTAACAACAAACCAGCTACTTCTCAAACCAACTAGACAAAATTTGGAGCAATAAGTTCAGATTAAAAAAATGCGAAAATGAGAAAGCAGCAACAAAGGTCAAGGCAGAATTTATGGCTACAATCATGAAGATTATATCAAATCCCAACAGAAAGCTACTAAGTTGTAAGAGGCACAACTAAACCAATGATGCAAGGTTCATCAACAGATGCCAACGTGCTTAACAAGGATTAATTGATAGGAATAAAGAATAGCTATTTTATAGGAGTTTTTGACTTGAAAATAAGTGAGTTTTTTGAAGGCTGATGCAGCTATATTTGTCAGCAGGAAAGTGGCAGAATATTTTCTTTGACTTGAATCTTACAGTCACCGCCTTCAGCCGTTAGCATTAGGTCTTGATAAATAAAATTTATCATGGGTAAAAATTAGAGCAGAAAAATTACTGACAAAAAATTATGAGGAGCATGGTACACAACCTGTGCCGAATCTGTATTATTTGGAGCTGAACCATACAAGGAAAGCTCATCACCACTAACCATATCTTGCAAGGCATCAGAAGAAGACCTCCGTAATCGCTTTGTTGAAGGAGCATCTCCTTCAATATCTCCATACTGAAAAAAGTGAAAGGCAGAAATTATTTCCTTAAAGGTTTTTAGAAATCCACAAAAGAAATATCAAACGAGTTAGGAAAAAAATAAGGAAAATCCATTCCAATGCACTGCAAGATTTGTTGGTAACGTTGCAACTTAGTTTCTTTTGATTTTCATATACATGTCAAATACCAAGAGTTGTCAACTTGAAACTTGATTGCAACAAGATGAATTACACAATCAACTTAAAAGGCATAAAAATAAAAAAGTCAAAAGTTGATGACTTCCACACACCTCTTCTTTCAAACCCGATGACAACATTGAGGTCCCTGATCCACAAGAAAATTGCACAAGTAGACTGTCTCCCAACCGACTACCCAGAAAAAATAATGAATTTCCAATTGTTGTAATGTCCTGAAAGAATTTAGGTGAATTTTCATAAAACTAAAGTTAAGCACAAAAATGTAAACCAACATGCTAAATTGATTCGAAGTCAAAATCAATTGGCACAAAGAGTCCAACGGATGCAACTAACCGAAGTAAGTACTGAAGGATTAGACTTGGAAAGATCAAGCCTCTGCACAACCCTTCAAAAGAGAAAAGAAACAATTAATACAAGCAATATGCAAAGAAACTTCCTCATTTACAATTTATCACCAAAAAAAAAAAAGAGAGAAAAAGGAGGAGAAGAAAGAATATTCATAACAAAATGGCATTTCAAATAATGTACATTTAAATCTGGACTCACGAGAAAAGGTTGGTCTGACCAGCTTTTCATGAGTCTTTCTAGCTGGGAATCGAATCAGCAATTCTCTTATAAAAAGTGAGAATAGGAATTTTCTTTCAGAATGTAGTCAGCTTAAATGACTACTTCAGAAGAGACAATACAAGAACTAATAAGGCCTTCGGTATTAAACTTCTTCTATGGTTAATCCATCAAATGTCATAGAAGAATTTCTATAAAGAGTTTCAAGGCAATTGCTTGTTTTGAAATAATTCACAACTGCCTTTAAAAACTTACAAATGCACATACAAACCTAAGCATACAATTCATACAAATATACATACATATATGTAATCTATGTAAAACCCTAAAACATCAATGTGAAAGCTCCTGGAGTAAAATTTATCCATATTCTCAACTAAAAGATTTAATCTGTATCACAGTGCATTAACTATCAACTACAAATGTCCTATTACCCATGTTGATCTGTACTAGAAATATCAAAATTGTGATCATGAAGTTGAGAAAACAGAAAACATGATTTCAACAATAATCAATTAAACCAATTGGATTAAGCAGCACAATAGGCCTGAAAAGGCGGCCAATCTTTTATGATTTTTCCACCCTTTCCTACTTATACAAGGAGCTTTTTGTTTTTTGCTTGTGCATGCAGCACAGAGACATTTGGGATTAAAGCCCCATCCCCTTCTAAATAGCAAAGAAAACTCTGTGAACTCCTCCTTTGATTTATCTTGGAATAAATGAAATCTGAAAAAAAAAAAACTTATTTCCACTCATTTACAAAATAATACAATATACTTCAAACATAAAATGGTGCTACCAAGTGTTAACTCACAACATAAGTAAAAGCTCTTATTATTTAGCCTAAAAAAAATTAAGATATTAACAAAATTTTAAATTGAAAAAGGCAAATTCCTACCGCCCATCATAAACAAGGGTCAGAAGTAACAGATCCCCAGTTTTTGTTGATAGCAACGCCACGTCGTTTAGCAACCAAGTAGCATTGGCAGCATCAAGTTCCACACTGAAGCTGGATCTTGGCAGCTCTTGACTGAAATAAAACCAATAAATACAGCCAACATGAATAAAACTGGGAATGAAAACTCAGTAAAGGACCTCAAAATCAAGTTTTATACAATTTCTTGATCACCATAAAACACAAGCAGTAAACAAAACCTCTAAATATGCTTATATGTATGAAATGAAGAAAATTACAGGACTTCTGAAAACTCCACATATAAAACTGCCCTAGAATCCTGAGCAACAGTTCATAACTAAACAATATGAAAGTAGATGCCACTTTCCAAAAAAAAACCCAATTTCAAAGGAAAAAAAAAAAGAAAATTAAGTCGGATACACATACAAGGCCTATTACTCAATAAACCAATTTATTAAAAACATCATCTTAATCTATTTGCAGTGGGTTGAGAGAAAGACAGAGGTTAGACTCTTAACCTGCTATCAGCAGAAACCGCATAATTGTTCAAAGCCAATGCATATGAGGCTGACTGCACAAAACAAGAGGCTAGAGTGTTATACAGCATGTACATGAATTTCTGAAGACCACAGAACTTACATCACTCAATCAAAACCTCAAAAGGAATGAAACGGAAAAACAGGATAACTATACCTGACTATGATAGTGAATTGTGTTCGCACCAACCACAAGAACACCACCGATTGGCGATGGCACCGCAACTAGTTTATAAGTATCATGTGGGAGATTCTGCCAAGACATAATGCAATTTGAATTTAAAGATAAGAACATCATGGAATACACAATTCCACAGATTGATAATCTGTGGGTATATGACATCATGGATGTGGAAGTTAGAGGACGAAAAGTGTTTGTTTTGTGATTATATGGCATAATCTGTGGTCTTGTTGCACTGACTAGTACCATTTGCAGTCGAGCAATTTTTGTAGGGGGCACGGCAGCCTTTATGTTTAAAGGACATTTATAGATGAATTATGGTGTAAAAGTAACACAAAGACACTGCAAATAATAATATAGTTATTAGTTGATGTAGTCCTATTTCAGCAGTTACAGTGTTACAAAGTATTAAAATCCAGGCCAAATATCTAAATTGTTCCGAGCAGATTTCACACTTCTTTCAGATAGGTTTAATCCAGATCAGAACACACCATGGCAGACCATATAAGGGGATGCTGCTTTAAAGTTGTGCTGATACTTAGAGCAGAAATCATGCAAGTGTGGTGCTTCCACAAGACACGCCCAGCCCAAGTAAGTTCCCGCTCATGAAGGATGACCATCACAGGCTCAATATAACCTGTAAGACAGATTATGCCAGACTTAGAAAGGTATCGATCTCTGGTTAAACAGCCAAAAAGCAAAAGCGAATTAGTTGAAATCATATTGTTTTTGTTTTTTCAGGTATAGAAAGGAACATTCAGACTAAATTCTTTTAAACTGAGAAAAGTGCCTCACAATTACATGCATGATGTTAAAAACCACAAGACCTAAAAGCTTAAACTTATTGGTAAAGGCCCAACAATATTATTTACCCACTAACATTTCCTCTCACATGCAAGTCACATGAATCAAAAATAACCATAACCTGATGGAATCATAATGAAGCCCCATTATGAATCACAATGATGCAGAAATCGACCACACCTGATAGACTACCAAATGTTTGATGGCTGACGTCTATAACAGTAGCAAACACCTCAATAAAATAGGAAACTAGAAGAGCGGTTTGTGGATCATAACTTTTATAACTACGGGCAGGTTGCAGCAACTTAAAACAGAGATAGAGATGTCAGAAGGTAATTTGAAGAAGAAAGCCGAGAAAGAGAAAGAGAAAGATAAGATGGGAATAATGATTAAAATCAATACAAAAAGTTAATAAAAGAACAAGCATCAAACACAAGCATAGACTAATAATAAATCCAAGGAGCTTGTAACAGAATCCAGAAATATTTATTCATTCTTCATTCCTCAAAAAATGACATTACATCCATTTCATAACCTAGACTTGGAAACCCAACAACCTTGGAGATCAAGTTTACTCGCTAGCCATGACTTGGACCAGCCAAGACCGTTTAAATTGACCCATACAACCAACTAGACCTGGTAAAAACATCAGTAAATGATTAACCAGCTACTAAAGGAAACAGCAAAAGATCAAATATCTGAGAGCAAAAATCACTAAGTCACCCTTATATCCACAAACTTGAACTTTCCATTCTTGTTACAAGAATAAATTAAGAATCGTAAATGAAGAAACTTTGAAACTGCTCAAAATAGATTTTCTTTATTTTTAGCTCTCAAAATTTTGCTGTTTTCCATTTGATATTTGCATCATAAAATTATAAAGATCAAACACTTCTATGTAGCTCACATTGCATCCACTATAGCTCCCCTACACAAAACAAATCTACATGTACTATTTACATATACAAACATACATACATATCTGACTCGTCATCATATGCATGTACCATTATGGTACTAATCAATGATATATTAGTCAGTCAGACTCACCATGTACAAATATGAAGTCTTTTACATGCTTCATGTCCAAATCTCTTAAATTGATTGCATAAGATGACTCAATGCGGGCAGAAACTCCACCTCCAGATCCAAAATTATCTTCATCTCCAACCAAGCCAGATCCACCCTAATAACCAAAGGAATATAATTCATCTAAAGCATATATTTGCAATTATGAGATGCTTTATTCCTGTAAAAACTTTTAGATGAGATGAGAAACACCATTGTATGATGAAAGTGGAGTTCATAATTTTGAGGAAAAAACAGTGCACTTTATCTAAACCAGAAAGATATTTATGCTAAAAGTTATAAAAGCCACAACTATTTAGAAACATATAGGGGGCAAAAGAGACCTGTGCAGCCTTAAGTACTATCATTTGCAATCCATAAACAAGAATGCTGGCACACCTGCCTTGAGGATCAACCTTTACCAATGGGCCTCTTGCAAATGACTCTCTACCTCTTTTCAGATGAAGCCACTCTGGACCCTCAAAACAATGCATAGAGCTGAAAAAGGAGATCAACATCTATGAACAAGTATTATCTTTTTTTTTTTACCTTTGACAAGAATATGAATAAGCATTACTTCTAACATAAGAAAATAAACTATCAACATAAAATAACAAGTTTAACAAAACGGCATTCGTATTTCATCATGCATAGTATCATGAATGAAGATAGTTTATAAGGGACAACCTATTTATTTGAGAAAAACATCTAGGAATGCAGTATTCAGAAAAATAACGAGTATACAAACCCAAGGTAAACAAGCATAATGACAAGTCAAACAAAAACAGTAATTACTAACATATCATAAACAAACTGAAGCTTGTTTAATATATATATATTCCAAGATGCCATGCATTTCAGACCAACATCATGTGCTTCTTATGCTGCAAAAAGCATACAATCTGCACATGTTAGCAGCTGCACCAATTTATTTTATCATAATTTCTTCTAGTGAATATATTTAAATCTTTGGGATAGGCAGTATTATAGTCTCTTCTTATTTCTCCCAATGCCTCGAATTTGCACCCTCCATCTCATCTTCTGCTTCTTTCTCAATGCAAAACTGTAAAGCCCACCAATTGAGGCAGCTAAAAAATTAAATAAATTTACAACATGCCATGAAACACTGAATCGACAGAATAACATGAGTTTTAATTGATTATTATCATGGCTGAACCTTTTGCATTTTGCCAAAAAAAAAAAAAAAAAAAACCATGCACACATATTCGAGAAGATATTCTTTTGGATTTAGATTTCACATTGAACAGTGAGGTACACTGCTTCATGCTAATGTTAATAGAAAAGCTAAGACAGGCTCCATTGTCAAAGTGAGACTTGAAGTTGAGGCTAACAAACAAATCTTCAATATTTGCAATTTTCCAGCTGCCTGATACAAGCAGAGACAGAGGAAAGTAAAAAAGAGAAAGAGGTTGTTGCACAGAGGGAGTGAACAGATGAGGATGAATATGTAAACTGATCATGTTATCCTTAATTGATAGAGTAGCCAGATTTCAGAAAATGTCAATTTTAATCCAATTAAATTGGGGAAAGCTATTAACCTCCTCCAACTAGCAGGTCGGTTAGCTTTTCCCAATACAAATCAAGTTGCAAGTGCCTAGGAAGCTGGCTCATAATTAAAAGGATCACTGTATCTATGATTAATCCATTCCAAGTTGACTACTATTTTGCCATGCCAGAACAAAATATAAAACTGCAAACAGAGAAGTTCCCACAAAACTAAGACCTTTGGTACCCTAGGTTGTACAAACCAAACTAATCACTAACTCCCACCTATTGGCATGTCTTTATATAGTTACTCTAGTGTTAAGACCATCTATTTTAACTTTAAAATATATAACATGGATGCATCACCCAACTTTCTGTAATTCACCAATGCTAACAGTTAAGCTCACATCAATGAATGTAGTATTGAACTTACAGCTACCAAGAGCATCAGGGTTTGCATCAAGAAAAGATAATCATTGAGCCAATTTGTGTTCTAATGAAAAATGCAAGACACATGGTGCAAAACAGGCATGCGCAATGCACTTAAGCAAGCAACATCAAAGACAAACAACCCATGCTTGAGTTAAGTAAGGAGAGTGCTGATGTATCTATGTGCATTTGAAAGTTAGAAATTAGATAAGACTATGGATACATATTTGAAGTTTTATATTGGACTAAGAAGAAAATTTATTGTTCACAAATAAAATGATATGTGCAATGCATTCAATAAGAAAATCTAATTTAAACTCACAATAACACAACACAATGACCAATATTTCAAAGCAAACAAAAAATTCTCGAATGTATTTCCGTCGTATCCTGTACAAGCCAAGAAATTATGAAAATATACAATGACAATAAGTAATGTAGCAAATTAAAACTATCCAATAAATGCCCATAATGATATCTTTACGTGGTACGAAGTCCATGAATGGAATCATCGAACTCCAGAACCGATATTTTTGCATCTTGAAACGCCAAAATAACAGAATCCCTTCTTCTAGAATTGTCACCCCCTCCTTTCGATAGTATGGCCATTGATTCCACATTACCATGCAACCTAAGAAACAATTTAATAACGGATTTTAAAAATTAACAGCAAGTTGATTTTAACTTATAGTGCGTTTGGAGTGCTTTTAGCACTGTTAGTTAAAAGCACTTCTAAATAACCAAAAACAGCTTTGTTCCTGTTTGGATGTAGCTAAAATGGACGATGATGCTCTATTTTATCAAAAGAGCACCCTTTTTCAAGTAAATACAGCAGTTCAAGTACTTTCGGAGAAGCACTTAATAAGTGCTTTTCCAAAATTTTGCTGCAAGTGCTTCAAGAAAAAGTGTTTCTTTTTACAAAAACATTCTCAAACAGACCTCCACATTTATAAATTCAAGCATTTTTCCGCGTACCTGTAATGGCAAACAAGCTCGAGAGAAGCACTAGAGACGCCATCCATTAAAACACGGCGTTTTGTTTCTCCTGAATTTTTGGATTCTCTGCTGCCCTCTTCTTGTACCCTAACTACATAAACTTCGAGAATGTTAGAGGCAGTGACTACGAGGTTAGGAATCGGGCCAATTCCACGCTTAGCAGGCCACTGAGATTCGAGTTCGTCGGTTTGAATTAACGGAATTTGCGGCACGTAGTCGGCGCGGGAGTGGGTAATGAAGCCCGATCCGCAACTGGTTATGCCGGTTGGCCAGTGCATCATTTTGTAGGCCGCGAAGCTCATTTTTGAGGATTTTAGAGTTTCGAATTGAAGAGTGAAGGTGAGTAACTGTTCGGTTAGAAAGGTTTATGAGAGCGATAAGAGAGTGAAAGCTTAAACCCTAGGTTTTGTGTGAGTTTGGCGGGAGGATGGTGATGGCTTCTCTTCAGTTACGTTAACTTAAGTGCGAACGAATAAAAGGTAATTTTGTCGTTCACTTCCACGGCGTCATTCAATGTCTTATTAGTATTTTCATTTTATTAATAATTATATATAAATTATTTGATAAATAATATAGTAAATCAATTAATTTACTTTTAATTTACTTGAATTGTTATTTTATGATAAAATTTTTGTTAAATTCCAACACATCTCTGCGTTACAGCACGACCCATATAGCCGTGAGCAAGTAACAGACTTTGAGGTTATTTCAACTCCAAATTAACCTTACCTTCATTTTTCAGATTTTGCAACATCATCGGCTGATAATAGGTGGCTAAAGAACATGTCAAGCATACATGTTAAAGCAAGAGAAAACTATCACAGAAACGGATCCATCTCTCCCCTATACATTTCATTTCTTGATCCCAAACAATGTAACACTTTCATATATCAGAATTCAGCTACAAAAAAACTCAGCAGAATGCAGTTGAGGAATCAAATTCATTCTATAAATAATATGGGCATTTTGCAAGTTCCAAAAATTTCCAATTTTAGAGGATGGTACTAAAAGAAATATAAAAAGGAATAACGAAAAGAGAAACAAAAGATAACAATTGATTGGGAAAACAAACAGTAGTTGGTCAAGGAAAATGCAAGAAACTCGAGTAAATTAGAAAGAATATTGATCTCCGCCTAATTCTCGCTCCTGAGATTTATAATTCCAGAAAATGCCTTTGACAGAAATAAGCAAACTTGAATATCTGCAGTTGATTCAAGAAAGCATTCAAGAAGAAGTTCCTTGATGGAAAAGCTTAACCTAGCAAGAAGGTATCTTCTGCCGGCCATTCTGAAGGAGGTCCCAAGTGGACAGAAAATAAACATTGGACAGTCTTGACATCCCTACTTATAGCTCAGAACAGCATCCTGATTCATCTGCATGAAACAAGAGCCATATTCTAAAGCTGATATTAAAAATGTTAAGTCTTCAACAACCATAATTCCTGAAACTTAGAGATTTCACGAGTTCTTTGGCTTTCTCATCATTGAAACCTAAAGCGGTCAGTATCTTGTGACCTGCTGATTCTTTTTCTGACCATATCCCAAGAAGTAAATGAGTTGTGGTTATTTCCCCACCTTCACCTGCATTTCATCTACCAATATCAACAAGATGCTAAGGATATGGCAGTTAAAAAATTATGTCCTAACTGCAAGCACAAACAAGTAAAATGAGATCCAAACCGACACAATTCTTAATATTACCAATCCCACATCAAACTTTTAGAGTGAAAGGCCAAGCACCAAAGAGTTGTGAGGATGGATACACAGCGTATATCAATCACTGCTCGCTCATCTACTTATCAAATGTTAGAAATGAAAAGATCAAGTATACAAAAAAAAAAAAAAAAAGGATAACTGTTAACAAAATACAGAGAAAGGACAAAAATATTACAATTTCTTAGACAGTATGATTGTTAAATATAAATACAAGAAAAGTGCGTAATCTACATGACCGATTTATCACAAGGGAAATACCAATGTTGTACACTCCCAAACAGATTAATGATACTCCTCAGTAGTGGTCTGTAGACACTTATTTCAAAGCACTCATTTCATTTTTTATTAAATAACATATTAGAAATTAATTAAACTGTCCAAATTGTTCACCTTCTAATTTCATAATAGAAATCTATATTTTCTTGTTATGCTAAACGGTCGCGTGAACAACCAAGCAAGCCCCAAGCCATAGGAACACATTATGGCAGTGTAGAGATATAATACATGTATACATAGAAGAAAACAGGATGGAGTGTTTCACAGCTTGCATAAGCTATGCATGCATGGCTAAGGCATTCTCAGGTGAAAAACCAAAAATTGTAGTCTACATGACATGATACTCAGAAATCAGTATTATACCCTATCACACAAGTCTCAGCCTAGCCCATGTAGCACCCAAAGTGTTATGCATATTGATGCAAGTTAAAATGACTTTTAATGGATCAAAACTGTAGTGAACACTGCAATAATATTCAGCTTGCAATCATAAGACAGGTTTCTTGTCCCTTAAAGTTTTTAGACGTTCATTTAATTCATATCAAACAGAAACTATCCAATAGTTCCTAGAAAGCATTTCTTGAACAAGTTGTCTATGCAAACAAAAAGGAGTTGAAAGAAAAGCAAGCTTAACAATCAGAAAGACCTAGAATTATGATTTAAAATGAATACAGAACCGCAGAGGATCGTCCATAGTCCATACTTCAGACAGGCAACCATGTTCAGTGCTCTTTGCTTAGTTTGGAACCTCAATTCTTAAATTAAATTATTGTAGTCAAAGCTAGCTTTTTGTTTTGCACCAGTCTGACTATTGATTTTGCGTTAATTACTACCATTACCATATCATAGGGGTCTGAGCTACATACTGAATGGTTAACTTATACAATGCTCCAAATAACATAGACATGAACCCATTCAAGTAATTTTGAATTCCTTTTGTAACACTATCAGAGAATGTAGTGATTAAATAAAACACTACTAAATCTAGAGGTTCGGGATATTAGAAGCATAAACTACCTGACTTTAGTTTCTCATCGACAGCCCAATCAAGAACCCTTTGAGCTTGTTCGGTCAATGGAGGATGCTCAGGGCTGAAATAGTACAAGTCGGATTTTCCAAGTAAGTTTATGGTTTCTTCCCGCACCTTTAAAAGTGTTATGCCATTAGCCCTCAAAAACTTTGCTGTTGTACTCGTTCCTGTGAATAAAAATATAAAGCTCAGTTAGTCTACACTATTATTAACAAAGATCTAGAAACTGGATGGTCAATGATGCACAAGATTATCCGCAAAGTTCACAGAAAGCATATCTTCTTAACAGAAAGTTTACTTCTAATGATATTTCTTCTCTTCTTAAATTAAATTGCAGCACTTTAAATTAGAATTTACGTCAGGCTTCAATTCAAATTTGGATGTTTGCTTCACATTTATACATCAAGAATCAAAAAGTTCCTAGGCCACAGATTTTTGGGAATTCATGCAACTAACAAGTTCCTTACAGCCTTTTGACATACTTGAATCCACGATGCACATGTATGACACCCCTTTTGACCATACTGGACTTGAAGTAGATTTTTTACATTAAAGCAATCTAATAAGAGATTCTTTCGTAGATAACCAAACTCTATTGAGTATTTTTTTTTTCATGCTCGTGCTCCTACGCGGTTAGTAATGTGAATTATTTTAAATGTAAAATCCAATAAATCATTCCTTCACAAAATTTTCATCCAAATGTTACAAACAAGTTTTCAGCCCAAAACATTTAAGCAAACTTCCCAATTATATTTTAGGTCTCAAGGCACAAAAGAATACTATAATTGGACGTGATAAACCAATATAAACAAAGAAATGACAAACCCTCGACCAAAATTCCCATTAGAAGCGCTTCTGTCCCAGTGTTGGGATACTTGATCTTCCTCGCCTCCAATTCCGCCATAGCAAACGATTTTATTGCCCTCGCAGACCAACTATACATGATTATTGTTCCATGCATAAATAACTCCTCAATCATAAAATTAAATGCATATACGTCAACAAATTACAATGAACTCACTAACTTCGGAATTTTCTCGGAAGAGGCTCTCTCAGGTTTCCTGCAATCACCAAATCAAATCAAACCAAACAGTCTCATCTAATCAAACTATAAAACAGAAATTAGACATAGTGATGAACACTTACATCGTTGGGAGACTAAGCGAAACTGTTGCCGTCGCTGAGCAACGATATTTCCCAACAAAATGCCTCGAATTTGGCCGTGGTTGAATCAGGAGCTTGATACCGTACATAGAACTTGACGGGATAGATGAAGAAGCTTTTTTCCGTTTTGTTTTGAGAGATTGAGAGTAAGGGAGTGAAATTGAGGAAAATGAGAATGTATCAGCGGCCATGGTCATCAAAGAGCCGATGATTTCAGGGGCTTTGATAAGCTAAAATGATTCCAAATTCACAGAAGATGTCACTGGCGAGCTTTGCTCAGTTGGGCGTGCACGCTTCGTGAATGTTTAAGGTTTTTGATAAAACAATTTTTAACACATTGGGCAGATAGACGCCATGTCGGATGTCTCCACGTTTCTAAACAACACGCATGACGTTTCGAGGTGTGAAACGATGCAGATGAAACTAGACTCGGCCTAAAAAGTTTGAGCTCACGCGAGATTATAAGTGGGCCGGGTTTAGGCCTTCCAACTAGCCCATCAACGACTAAAGCCTCAAGGTGAGGCATACACAAAATAATTAAATTAGGAATGTCACATTGGACATAAGTTATGGTAACCATTGTATGTTAAAAAGTTATTAAAGACATCATT
>JAXCLQ010040678.1:4483-26451 GCA_035584115.1 Cedrela odorata | reverse complement strand
ATTCCTTTTTACACGCTCTTCCATAACTAGGCCGACGGCCCACTTTATCGAATGCGGTAATCTTTTGCTGTTAATTGTTAATTATCCACGTCACAGCTCACGGGTTCACATGTTAACTTCGTATGGAGGGGACGGCGAGACTGCACCTCACCCGAGTGACACGGCCGGACAATTACGTTTTTGTACGAGAGATTTTATTAGTCTATTTTGGCTCCTACAATCAAATATTGTAATTTATTTTTATTTTTATTTTTATTTTCTCATTACTAAAATAGTTTTTATTACGTCACCATAATATTTTAGAAAAAATAAAAATAAAAGAAGAGACACGGACACGTAACTAATTAGGGTGGTTAATTGGTTAAGCAAAAGGATTAATAATGTCCGTGTTTCTAAGACAAGAAAACAGGGTGTAATGTAATTAATCAGGGGCTTTTCAGTAATTACGTTCCCCATCTCTTATAATTCTGTGCCTTCTTTCCTGTTGAGGAATAAAAGCCAGACTTCTACACTGATCTAAACTCGCCTATGCCGTTTCAATTTTTCGTAATTTAAAACATTTGCCAATCCCTAACACTTTCACTTTATTATATTTTACACCCGATCCGAGATCTCCCTTTCCTTGTTAATCACGCATTATTTGTGCCAATTTCGCGGCGTAAAAGAAAAATCTCTCCGATGACCCTAAAATGAATAAATTTCAAACCGGACGAATGCGAAACTGAGAAAACTTGGTGATTCGGGAGCTTTCTCTTCGGTATCTAATTGTGTGTGCGTTGTATTTTACTTTTCTGTTCAGTGAAGGTTTCTGCTTGAATGTTGAATTTTATGAGCATAGAAACTCAAATTATTCTATTTTTAATTATTATGGAAAAGAAATCGAAAATGTTGCTGTGAAAAGAGCCGTCGTGGGTGGGTGTCAATCGGTAATTATTTGTTTTTGAATTTAATTTTTTTCTTGTTTCCATCAATTGTTGCTAAATTTGCTGCGCTAATTTGTTTCTTACACGTGGTATTTACTCTGTTTTTTCTTTTTCAGTTTTATTGAAGGAGAATGAATCACCTGATCTGGCGTCTAGAAAAAGCAACCTCGAATTTCGCATTGAAGATGAAATTTTGAAGAAATTTTCTAGATTGAGGATGAGAAGATTAGTCTGGCTAGCGCTTTGTCTGAAATTTGGAAGAAATCCCAGTTTTAATTTGGAGGTTTAGATTGGTCTTATCGAAGTAGATTTACCATATTATTTTTTAAAAATTTTCGGTATATTTTCATGGTTGATTTTTTGTGGTAAATACTGAAATCAAGCCATGACTTCGGCATCTTCGCCCAAGGGGTCTTCTTCCTTGACTGCTTTTCCACGATCACTTTCCTCCATCCTAGTTTCAGTAGGAGGACTGGCATTGTTCTTGATTCTTGCTTCTTTGCTTTTAGTTTCAAACCCAATTGGTTCCACACTTCGGGTACGTTTTAGTGGTTTTGATAAAAAATTAGGCTTGCCTATTTTTTCTAGCAATCGTAATTTTACTGAAGTATATGTCGCCAATAAGAATTCATCATCTGGGTCTACTTTAGAACGGTCCAAGAGTTCAATTAGTCCTTCGGTTGATAATAACGCGGATGTTTCACGATCTGAGTCTAGTGCACAAGTTTCCAAGAAGTCAAATGGTTCATCAGTTGATTCGTCATCTAGATCAACAGAAGAAGGGGAGGCCAAAAATGGTAATGTTGCCTCCGATGTCACAAAGAATGTCGAAAGTCATAAAAGAGGTTCTCTGGGCTCAGCAAATAAGTCAGTTGGTTCTTCTGATGATTCCAAAGTACGGGCAATGCCTGCTTTACCTTCTCTGACTGGCAATGAAACCCAGATTGGTTCAGTTGTATCAGGTATTTCGGTTGAACTTATTTTGATAGTCTTATTTGTTTTTGTAGATAGATTTATTTCTTATCGTATACATTATAAATAGTTTCATTTGTGGTTGGATCTGCTTCTATTTTGGAAATTTCTTGTAAGAACTTATATATGTGAGGATATTCATTCATTATGTTTACCTCTTTACAGAAGTATCAAAAGATGGTAACTTGCTATTAAAACTTGATATATATAACAACCCTATAGTTGTTGTTCAGTCATTAATAAATTTCATCTTCCCCTTATTTGAGTACCAAATTCTTCCAGCAGAGAGGAAAAAAATCCTTAAAAAGCTGTGTTTACCTGCCACTTTTGTGGCTTGTCATCAACTAAACACAGTTTAAGAGTGTGTAACTGGCTAAAAGAATGCTATCCATTTATTGATGATGCAACTTCATCAGCCATAAATTGCTTTATCAGGAAGTCAAATTCAGTAAACTACTTAATAAATTATAGATTTGTATTTTGATGGACAGAATCTACTAAATATAGCATGCCGATTGAATAATACAGTTAGAAATAGTAAAAAGCAATATTAATATATGGATGCAATTGATCAGCCACAAATGAATCACGCTGAAGTAGAAGTGCTAATCCTATTCTTTTATGCTTATATATATTCTAATGGCACTCCCTTTTTTTCCTTCCTACTCGTTTATTTTAGCTTCTAATGTGCAACTTGATTTTCTTTTGTGTAGAATGTGATCTATACCATGGAAGTTGGTTTTATGATACTTTGGGACCATTGTACACCAACAACACATGCCCTGTCCTGACACAGATGCAGAATTGCCTAGGAAACGGAAGACCTGACAAAGAATATGAGAATTGGCGATGGAAACCCTCTCAATGTGACCTCCCTCGATTTGATGGGAAGAAATTTCTGGAGTTGATGAGAGGGAAGACACTGGCTTTCATTGGAGACTCAGTTGCTCGAAACCAGATGGAATCAATGTTATGCCTTCTCTGGCAGGTAATTATCTATAGTTCCTTCAATGTCATTACTTTGTGAACAAAATTTTTCCTTAATCTACTCAAGTTTTGATTTAGGAGATTTTTTTTCATGTAAAAGGTTTTGAATATAACAATGCGGTATACAAAACTCCTTCTAGAGTTATGCTGAAAAGCATGGACATATCTCAAAAATGAAGCTCGGTAACTGGAGCTATCTTGCACCAATGCATTATTAGCAAGATTTATAGCCTTGATCTGATTCTTTAATATGTACAAATGTTTTCTAGCATTTCTATTTTTATCTTGATATGGTCTGTTTTTCTATTGAGCCTCACTGATGATGGTAATCATGATTTTCATTCTCTGTTTTTTACTTTGTAACACCAGAACTCAATTACGTAGGGAGCTGAAATTATCAAAATATATTTTCCAAACAACTTTACACTCCTTTGCCAATGCACAAATGGCAATAAGCTTGACCACTAATTGAGATAATTTTGTGGAGAGATAGGTGTGGGGTAGAATGCATAGAGGCTTAAATAACCGTAGGACTTGGGTTAGGTGGGATAGATTTTAGTTTTAAAGAAGAGACAGTAAAATGCTCTAGTGAAGAATAGCTTAAAATCCATTCCCACACCCGCTTACCCATCTAGCTCTTCCCCCACTGCAATAAGGAAAAGGCTTAAAATATAACATCAAAAATAGTTTGGTTGGATGACATCTAGGTTTGCAACTCTCATGTTAGATCTATCTCTTTGGCTTTATTGAAACCTGGAGTTGGCTCAACTTGGTCCTAAATCCTTTGTATATCTCATGTGTGATTGATGTTTCAAGGATGTGAGAAAGGAAAGAGTAATAGAGAAATTTTCTTCTTTTTCCTTTTCTTATTCAAGGCTGACGAGATTGTTGCATACTGTGTTAGGTTTAGATCACTGATGAATTGTCATTCCTATTGAGATGAAGTAGTTTTCCCTACAAAGGAAATGTGTCTTTGCATCACTCTTGATCATTAGTTTCTTTATTTGGGATACAATAATTACAGAAATCATTGGATTCTTTCAGGTAGAAGTTCCAAAAAACCGAGGGAACCGAAGAATGCAACGATGGTTCTTCAAGTCAACATCTGTAATGATCGTTCGGATATGGTCCTCTTGGCTTGTTAAAAAAACTAATGAAGCATTTGATTTTGCTCCAGCAGGGGTTGACAAGCTCCATCTTGATGCCCCAGATGAGAACTTCATGGAATTCATACCACAATTTGATGTGATTGTTCTTTCTTCAGGCCACTGGTTTGCCAAGCAGTCAGTCTATATCTTGAATGATGAGATTGTGGGAGGACAGTTGTGGTGGCCAGACAAGTCTCGGCAGATGAAGGTTAACAATATTGATGCATTTGGAATATCAGTGGAGACAATTATCACTGCTATTGCTACGTATCCAAATTACACAGGGCTGACCATTTTGCGTTCCTATTCACCTGATCACTATGAGGGTGGGGCCTGGAATACTGGTGGTTCATGTACTGGAAAGGAAATGCCTCTTGCAGTTGGTCAGTTAGTGAAAAATGGATTTACTGAAGTAATGCACGAGAAACAAGTGACAGGTTTCAACAATGCAATTAAGAAGGCAGCAAATCAATCAAAGTTGAGGTTGATGGATATCACCGAAGCCTTTGGGTACCGCCATGATGGACATCCAGGACCCTATCGAAATCCTGATCCAAATAAGATCACAAAACGCGGCCCAGATGGAAGGCCTCCACCACAAGATTGCTTACACTGGTGCATGCCAGGTCCAGTTGATACCTGGAATGAACTAGTGCTTGAAATCGTTAGGAGAGAATTTGAAGGCAACTCAAGCTTATTATCATGAGATTGATCTGTTTTGGTTGCAACTGTCCATACGAAATCTGCATTCTTTTTCTTCTGTAATTCAAAGGGTAAATTTAATTTATGAGTAGCCTAAGAGTGAGCCTGTTCTATTTGTTTTTTCAAAATCTTTTATAGGAAAAAGAAATTTGTAGAGAAATGACCTGTTGTAAGAGATGGGGGATAAGCAGCTAGTAGCTGTAAATTGAAAAGCTATTCTTCAGTTTCAATACTTGTTCAGCTGTTCTAATCTGCTCAGGATTCTACAGATATGTTATAGTCCGGACATGTACATCGATTACAGGCGTTTTTTACTCGCACTTACTCACTGAGTAGATTTTGCAACTCGGAGATTGCGAGCAAACATTGGAAACTCCCACCAGGATACGAGATACCCACCTCGGCTAGACCTGGTTTCTCAATTTGTTGCTTTCCATCTATTTATACTAATAAGTTCTGCTGGTAAATAACCAGCCCAGAGGGAAACTAATTTCCAAGCTGTGGATGAAATACTACATACACATATTTGTTGACATATTCTCTCTATTAGATGTCTCTCTATTTATTTATTTTCAAAAAAACAACCAGGCCAGATGGCAACTAAGTCCAGCGCTGCACTTCACTTTGCACGTCCACGTCAGCAAAGCACAACCTTAACGAACTCTCTTCAACGGTCCAATTTCCGCAAACGTCTCTCTCTCTCTCTCTCTCTCTCTCGCTTTCTCTCTCCTGCTCCCTCTCCACTTCTTTTGCATTAATATTTCAAACCTTGGTTTCTGTACACTCATTTTCAGGAAAATACACAAACTCTCACTTCTGCTAGGGATAATTATTTAGAAAGCCCAAGCACTCGCGCATTTTTGCTCAGGTTTGTCGTCGGATCTCCACTTCCACCCTATTTCCTCTCATTTTCTCAATGTTTTTTGGCTTCCGAGAAAATGCAGGAAAAGAAAAGTAAATTCAAATTAATTAGACTTTGATTTGTCTTGTTTTTGGATTAGAGATTGTATCGTTTCATATTTTTGTTTCGTTTTGGTTGTTTAAAGAAATCTTTATTTTTTTTGCTTTTTGATGTCGATGATCTGAGTCTAACAATGCTTGCGTTACGTTAGTGCTTTCAAATTTAATACTTCTCCTCACAGGTTATATTGCGATTTTTGTTCCTATTTAACCTTTTTCAATCGAGAGAAATCAAAACAACATGTCGAAAAGAAGCTAAATTTGAACAAATATTCGGGAACTTCATCCTATTTTTAAAATTTGGGTGTGTAGTTTAACACTCGCAATCCACATTTAATAGTTAGGTTTCAGGTTAGTAGGTTTATGCACAATTTTTTTTTTCCTTCTCATTCTTTATGGTCCTTTTTTTTCAGTTATTATTTTTTTATATGCCTTATCGTCATTCAATCAACGATTCTTGTTTCCTGGAATTACAAAGATAATTGTTTTGGCAGGCCTAAATAGTTTAACATGTCTGATGTCGACAATGCCGTTCAGCTAGGAGAGACAACTAGTGGATTACTTCTATCTGAACTTCAGGTTCTTATAAATCCTTACACAAAAAGTGCATTAAATCTTAGTTTTTGGGACAATCCTGTTTCGTTCCCATGAATTATCTTTCATGTACTTCTAGTTGAAGAAAGTATCTTTGATTTGCCATAATGATCAGATAATCTGGGATGAAGTTGGCGAGATGGATGCTGATAGGGATAGAATGCTGCTTGAGCTTGAACAAGAGTGCCTTGAAGTATACAGAAGAAAGGTGGATCAGGCCAATCGATGCCGAGCAAAGCTTAGGCAGACAATTGCTGACTACGAAGCTGAGCTTGCAGCCATCTGTTCTGCAATGGGGGAGCGACCAGTTCATCTTAGGCAGGTTAGAAATGATTTAGTGATATCATCTGTAGATGGGATAGTTTGTTATTATGATGTTCACCCCTTATAGAAGTAATGGGCAGTGGTTTAATGTGGAGTTCTTCTACTTAAAGTAGTTGAATCATGAAACTCATTTGTGGGGGTTTAAATCATGAAACTCTACCTACAAACGTTGTGAAGCTTTACAAAAAAAGAAACTAAGAAATAATAGATTTAGCTTCAGTTTTTACTTAGTGTTTTAGTTTCAATGCCAACCGTAGTTGGTACAATCAGAGATGAAAATTTGGGAACTAAGTTGGCTGGATTGTATTTGCATATAAGTGATAAACCATGGTTTGTAGTTGTTCTAAGTTTTCAGAAGTTAGGTCAGATTAACTTGCAAACTGTTATTGAAAAAAAATTACAAAGATAGGAGAGTCTTGTGAAATCTAAAAGTTTGGTTTCAGTAAATGAGCAGTTATTGCTTGAATATTTAGATAATTCTTTATCACCTCTTTTACTATTTTGGCTTTTTAAAATACATTTTTGTGAATTTGAGTATATTTATTATCTACTTCAACTGTTTGCTTATGGACTATGGCCTGTATTTTCAGTCTGATCGAATTACAGAAAGCTTGAAGGAAGAGCTCATGAGAATTCTTCCACAACTGGAGGAAATGAGGAAAAGGAAATCTGATAGAACATACCAATTTGTAGAAGTGTTAGAGCAAATACAGATGATAAAAAATGAGATCTATGGATCAACAGTATATATTTCTTCTGAAACAGTTGTGGATGAAGCAGATTTGTCCTTGAGAAAGCTTGAAGAATTTCACACAGAGCTCCACGAACTTCAGAAAGAGAAGGTTGAAGGAATTTCTTTTCTTTTATTTTGTTCTGGTGTGATTAAACCTCAGATGTTATCTTTTAACATTTTTGAACTTAGTGATTTATATTCTTTGTATGCAGATCGATAGGCTGAAGCAGGTGCAGGACCAGCTAAACACTTTGAGTTCTCTTTGCTCAGTGCTTGGTATGGATTTCAAGCACACAGTTAGTGAGGTTCATGCAAGTTTCGGTGACTCTGAAGGGTCAAGAAGTATAAGTAACAATACAATTGAACAGCTGACTATTGCAATACACAAACTGCGAGAGGTTAAGATACAGAGAATGCAAAAGGTAAGTAATTGTTTTAATTATTTATCCATAGATGATGTTAATTTTATTCTGGCGAGTAATTCAAAATTCTCTCCGTTCTATTTGGCCATTACAACCCTTTGAGCCATGGCAGCTCCAAGATCTCGCTACTACCATGTTGGAGCTATGGAATTTGATGGATACCCCTGTTGAAGAGCAGCAGATGTTTCAGAGTGTTACCTGTAATATAGCTGCTTCAGAACATGAAATATCTGAACCCAACACTCTCTCTGTGAACTTCATTAATTATGTAAGTTATTAGCATGTGAAAACTGGTTATCCTGAGCTTCTTCCAGGCCCCGTGGTTTGTGTGTTTTTAAATTCTGTTTGGATTTGCTTTGAGTGTGATAAAGAGGTGAATATATTTTTCAGGTAGGAGCAGAAGTGTCTCGTTTGGAACAATTGAAATCAAGCAAAATGAAAGAGCTTGTTCTGAAGAAGAGGTCAGAGCTAGAGGAGATCTGCAGAAAAACACATACAGTTCCAGCAAATGATAGTTCATTTGAATATGATATTGAAGCCATAGAGTCTGGTATCTGCTATTCTAATATATCAATGCATCTGTGATAATATTTATATCTCAAATTTTCACTGACTTTTTGAATATTTCTATGAATGCAGGAGTCGTGGACCCAGCTAATGTTCTTGAACAGATTGAACTTCAAATAGCTAACGCTAAAGAGGAAGCTTTCAGCAGGATGGAAATACTTGAAAAGGTTGAGAAATGGTTGGGAGCATGCGAAGAGGAGTGCTGGCTTGAAGAGTATAACCAGGTTAGCAGTTACACCATCTCTTTAGATATAATTTTTTCATAAAAAAATTAATTCTTGCATAATTGTCGCCCGTGGTGGTTGTGCAGGATGGTAAAAGATACAATGCTGGAAAAGGTGCTCATCTTACTCTCAAGCGTGCCGAGAAAGCTCGTTCACTGGTTAATAAACTTCCAGGTATGTGCTGCTATTTCATCAGAGTTGACAACTTGCATTTAATAGAAGCTTCAATGTGAGATTTAAATGCAATGGAACCAATGGTTTTATTACTATGGGTCCAGACCCCATATGGTTCTGTTTATGAGAGTTCCGTTCATCTGATAAAATCTTATATTTGCTATTTTTAGTTGAATCATTGTGCAACTCTCTAAGTTACTTTGGAGAATTAAAACAAATTTTTTAATGTATCTCTTACACCAGTTTAGTTTATTATTGCGATGATGTTTCTCCCATCTATATAATGTGTTTTTGCATCTTTCTGTATATATTCTTTAGTTTGGTTGTAGTAAATTGTATTATATTGGCCCAGGAATGGTAGAGGCATTGGCTTCAAAAACCATAGCATGGGAAAAGGAGAGAGGTGTTGATTTCCTATACGATGGTGTAAGTACTTTCCTTATATTTCTGAAGGGGTTGTGCCTGAGTGGTTTCTTTATCTCCTTATGCTTACAGATGGTCACTTCTCTGAAAAATAGCTGATATCTTTCCTTTACACCTTTTAGGTTCGTCTAGTTTCCATGCTTGAAGAGTACACTATATTACGACAAGAGAAAGAGCAAGAACGCCGTAGGCAGCGAGTATGAACCTGCTGTTTTACTCTTCTTTTTCACATTGTGGATAAAACTTATATTGTTCCACTTACTACGGATGCTTTTCTTGTTGGTATTTTGCAAATTATGATCTATTTATAATTGTCTCTTTTAGGACCAGAAGAAACTTCAGGGACAATTTATAGCTGAACAAGAAGCACTGTATGGATCAAAACCAAGCCCTTTGAAGGGCCAGAGCGGGAATAAAGCCCCTAGAGTTTCGACTGCTGCTGCAAGCAATAAAAAAATTTCTGTAGGAGGAGCTGTGCCTCAGACTCCTAAACCTGATTTACTTAGCTCCACCAAAGCCACTACTCATTCACGCCCTCCTGTTAAGAAAATTGACCGTATGCTCCAAAATGACCATTCAAATCTACATCTGGATGACAGTTTCACAGGTGTATCTGCTGGTAAATTCTTTTGAACCACACACTTACATGAACTCTACACCTCATATGTTAGGCTCCTATGTTATATAATAAACAACAAAAAGGTATCTGGTCAGATTTTCACAACAATATTTTATCAGTTGAGTTTCCTGACCCAAAAAATGAAAAAAAGAAAAAAGAACTCTCAGGTGGTATTGATTTAGATCCTGCATAAACAGTTTTAAGGTAGATAATATACTTGTTGAGATGGCATTCATAGAGAACCTTTGAGGTTTCAGGAATTTAGTTTGTCTCTGTTTTTCTTAACAAGTGATTTTCACAATAGGCTGATGTGTGATGCCTAAAACTGAATTGATTAATGCTCAGTGTTAACATCGTTGCTTGTTTTCCTGTTCTTTAGATGAAATTATTTTACTCTTTCATTTACCATTTTGCAGGTAGGAGAGGTTTGGACATTGCTGGTGTTTCTATTAAAAAACACTGCTTAGGTGCTGTAAGTGCTTGTGAACCAAAGTCACCAATGTTGCGGAAACCATTTTCGCCCATCTCTTGCACCATGTCATCAAAATCCAATATGAATAACTTGTTGGATAATTTGAGTACACATGGAGAGATAGTAATACAAAAAGCAGTTCCACCTAATGATTTGTTATTCACTACTCCTTTGATAGCAACTACATTTGTGGATGATGAGAACAGGACTCCAAAGGCAATGCCAATCCCCGTTCCCCCGACGCCTTCAACAGTTTCAGTGTCAATGCAGACAGCTATGACTCCTGCACCTGCGCCTGCTCCGGTCCCTTTTGGCGCTAATCAAGTTGAGGATTCAGTAGAAGAGATTGAGTATTCATTTGAGGAAAGAAGAGCTGGTTTTATTATACCGAAAACCCATATCAAGCCAATGATAAAAGTTTAATATTTCAGCTACTTTAAGCTGACTTCATCAAATTGTTGCTTCTGCAGGCTGAACACATATATGATTTCTTTTCTTTTTTTCAATTTGAATCCGGAATAAGTCAATTGTAATTGTCTTTTTCTGGTTGGTGTATATGGGCCACGGGCTGTGAACGCAGACAAGATTGTTGACTGCTTAATTTGAGCTTTTACTTGAATATGCTTAAGAAATCAAAGGATTCTTCCTCTTGTTGAACTTCCACTGACCTGAATTGTATTCATTCTAAACTTATCTTCCTGCTCATTTTTTAATTTACTCTGGTAATCAGCAATAAAACTAAAATACAGGTAAATTACACGTAAATTATGCATATTGATTAAATTACTTCTTTTAATATCTTGTACAAAATTAATCAAACGTTGTAAATTACAAAATTGTTCCACAGTCATTCTTTTGAGTTTGGTCCACCAATAAGAGTTTCATTAGCAGAAGCAGAAGCAGAAGCTGAAGCTGAAGCTGCAGAAGAAGTGCTTTTCAGCAGAAGCAGATTTTTGCTCTTTTTTGTGGCTTGTGCAGCCAGCAGCTCAAGTGACCTAGTAATTTGAGTTGTTTAAAATGGCATTAACAGTAGATTCTTCAAAATAAAAGGGCAATTAGTAACTTAAATATTTGCAATAGTCAACTTTAATTAAACTGAAAAAACAAAGAAGGTGTCAGTGGTTGGAGAAATGGCTTGCCTCTAACGTTAGCTTTACAGCTTTAAATATTTCTTTTTGGCTTTAAAACTAATAAATTAGCAATTTTAAAATAAAAAAAAGTTTTTTTCTTTTCTCAAATTTATTTATTTATTATAAACTTCTTATCTCCTCCCATTTATTAATTCATCTTTATTAAATTTCCAAGACGGACGTGAACCATTTTCTTAACCAAAATTCATACTTTGAATTTTGCAATTATAATATTAATTATAAAATTAAATTCCTCAATAATTAATTCATATAATGTATTTTAATTATTATTATTATTATTTTAATTTTCCATTTTTTCTACTTTATTTATTTCTCCTCCTTTTCCTCTGCAAAACCCTAAATTCATTTCGCTTGAACAAATTCAGTAATCACATAAAAAAAAATTGTTCATTTTCTTGTAAGTTGTTCATAATTTTTTTTTAGTCAAATTTACAGTCAGCGGTCAAGCTCTGTGCATTCTCTGCAATGGTGGAGATTTAAGCCCCAGAATTGTAACTGTACTGCTGTGTTTTTAATTTTTTCAGGAGTCAAACAAGTTTCTTGTGTTTATTTCTTTGAAATTTTGAAGTGGATTCGCTTATTGTAGGTTGTAAATTATTTTTAGGGGTTTTTGTTTTGCAGTTGAGCTCATTTTTGCATAAAGTTTGAATTTTTATTATTAATTCTGTTGTAAAATAATTGTTTTAGATCTTCTAGTGTTTTTGTCTGTAAAACCTTGTTTTTTGAATGCTTAGTTTTCATAGATTTTAGGGTTTTTAGGGTTTTAGGGACTGATAAATTTTCTAGGGTTTTTACTATCTTGATCTATGAATGGAGGGAAAAGAAGAGAATAATACAAGTTTAGGGGTAGCAATGAAGGGAGATGAAGCTCCAGATAGCTTCAGGGTGGCTCCTAGAGCTGAAAATCCAGCTCCATTTCCCACGCCCGCTGTAACATCAGCTGCTGCCGAGTCTTCGCCGACACCAGTAAGCATAGCGGCGCCGTCCCCAGGCTCGGGCACAATCTCGGTCCTCAGCATAGGCACTGGCACTGGCACAGGCCCGGGGACGGGCATGGAGTTGAAGAAGAAGAGAGGGAGGCCCAGAAAGTACGGCCCAGATGGGACCGTAACGATGGCATTGTCGCCCACGCCGATTTCAGCGTCAATTCCGATGACCGGAGAGTATTCCGCTTGGAAACGGGGTAGAGGGCGGCCACTTGATTCCATAAAGAAGTCATATAAATATGAATACGAGAGCCCAGGTAAAGGAATATTTATGGTAGTTCTTCCTGCTTTTAAATTAGTCCATTGAATGAATATTGGAAGTAATTGGTGTTGCTGTTTTATTTGTTACTGTTACAGTGGAGATCATGATCTGTTGCTATAACTAAGTTGTGTTAAAGTTTCGTGCAATTATTGAAATTTTGAGTTGTTGGTTATGTAAAAAGCTAGAAGTGGTGGTTCGGCTATGTGGGGTGAGGTGTTTCTGATTTTTAGTTTTGTAGTTGAATAGTGGATATTTGTGGGGTTTGATTTGGGGTGGGACCATTATCTCTGATTCCTGCCGACATCTTGAATTAATGGTCATTGTGTGATAGAAGATGAGTTGGTGAAGATACTGTAAAATGAGGGAATCTTTCTCTGCTGGCCAAAACACTCGTCTTGCTGCTTTTCTGGAGAAAAAATTGCAGAATCCTACAAGGAAACATAAGGAAAGGATTGTTAGAGGTGCCACCCTGCTATAAACTCATTAACTGATGTGACTGGTCTAAATCTGACATGATATAATAATAATTCTCTTAGACCAGCTGACTGCGCCAAGTAATTGGAATTACCAAATTAGGTTGAGCAAGATAGGGAAGAGAAATAAGAATGAACAAGAACTTGAGATATTTGTCCATAAATATATTGAATGATTTTTAGGTATATGGTCAAACTTCAGATAGGAAAAAACTATCTCAGGTGTATTGGTCAAAGAATAAAATGATATCCTAGTTTAAGCTGTCTTTGGTGGAGCGGGAATCAAGAATTCAGTTACTACCAGTAAAAGGAACCTAATGACCTCCTTGTGTAAAATTAAAATTAATTTTAAAATGTTGGTATGTGATTTCACTAGTCGTTCAAAGGTTAAAAAAATTGTAGATTTTGTGTGTCATTTATTCATTTTCTTTACGTCACGCTCTGTAGATATGTTTTTTTGGTGTGATTATCGCCTTGTATTTACATTTTTAAAGATTAAACTTCAAATAAAATTGCTATACCACTCTCTGTCCAAAGAGGTATGTATGTTCAATTATGTCAAAATTGTGGGGAAGAAATGCAGCGGAAAGAAGTTTTGTCGTTATATTGTCAAATATTTGTTTTATTAAATAACCAATTTCTCATTTTTTTGGTTAAATAACCAATTTATCATTTGCTCATTGATAGGGAATTTTTATTCTCTCTTCTGTTTGCTCAGGCACTTCACTGAAACTTGATTTTATATATGTTTGATTTGTTTACTTTCTTTTACAGTTAAATTATGAGGCATGGAAATTTTAATTTTAAGGCATAATCACGCAAATGCAGAGTTGTAGTTTTCCTTTTAGTTATACTAATTTCTTTTCTGAAATATTAATGTGCAGGTGACAAAATTGCATACTTTGTTGGTGCAAATTTCACACCCCATGTACTCACTGTTAATGCTGGCGAGGTATGCCTTGAAATATATGTTGCTTAAAACCTGGTGCAATCTGTGAGGTGTTATTGTCATTGTTTGTATTGTCCTCTTGTTTGTTTGTTCTTTTGTCCTGGAGTTCTGAAGCATACCTTTATTGACTTTTTTCTCTTTGTTTAAAAGAAGACATATCATAGTTCATAAATTAAGCTAAAACAAAACAAAGAATCTGTCACTTATTTATATAACTAGCATAAAAACACAGGTTTACTGGTATGATCAACCCTAAACCCATGAAGTACAGGTTTCATCAGACCTAAAAGTAACGAGGGCCTATGGCTCATTTATTTCTATTCAAGGGAAAAAATACATAGATGATCCACTTTTTCATTTTTGTTATCCCAAGTGCGTTATTTGTTACTTATATATTTGTTTGATTGTATATCAATTTTCTTGTGACTCAGACTTACTATTCTTTCCTGGTGATGAAATATTTCTGGGTTTGGGAAATTTTATCAAAGCTATTGATTGGAAATTCCTTTAAAATTATTTCAGGAATGACTTCTTGCACCTTTTTTCAACATACAGTGGTTGGTTTATTCTGTTTTTCTGCAATTTAACTTTTATTATGCTTGCTATAGGATGTTACAATGAAGGTTATGTCATTTTCTCAACAAGGATCTCGTGCTATATGCATTCTCTCTGCAAATGGTACAATTTCAAATGTTACACTCCGTCAGCCTACCTCGTCTGGGGGTACCCTAACATATGAGGTATGGCCCTTCATCCTTCTTATAAATGATTTTCTTAAAAAGGTTTTGCTATCTTTGAAGTGGTGATGAATTTTCTTAAGATACAACACTGGAAAATAAACCTTAAAAAAAACTATACACACTAAATTATTTGGTGTGATATATGGTACATTGACCTAATTTTGGGCCTTGAATGATAGCGTATATCTGTAGTTACTGTATCAAAACAGTACTTTGAAGCAATGTAAAAGAGATCAATAATTGTCCATTATATACCCCAGCCAGTTGTGTGTGCAATAATTCATTTTTACTGCCAATGAAACAGTATATTTAACAGAAAGTGAAGAAAGAACTTGAAATATAAAACAGTATATTCCTAACTTTGGGCCAGAGTATGCTACTGTTGACTTTCTAAGTGACCATTCAACTTTTCAATTTTGACTTGATGAGAGTGTAACTGTTATTTTTCTCTATTTTATGGCACCGTCACTCATTTTGTTTCAACCCTTTTTCAGGGTCGTTTTGAGATACTTTCCTTGTCTGGATCGTTTATGCCTACTGATAATGGAGGAACAAAGAGCAGATCTGGAGGTATGAGTGTCTCTTTGGCAGGCCCAGATGGTCGTGTTGTGGGCGGAGGACTGGCTGGCTTTCTCATAGCTGCTGGCCCCGTGCAGGTATGAACATCCGAATTATATGTTGTCAATATCGATTTTAATTATCTATTTAATTACAATATTATAGCAAGTGAATGGTCAGATATCATGAGTAAATGACAAACAACACAACCACCTTGCATCTTATAACATTTAATCATGTTTAGGCCTTGTGCCACTTGTGAGTACTCATTCTCTAAATACCTTCTTTCTGAATTGGTTTGAGTATGTCAGGTTGTTGTGGGCAGTTTTCTGCCAGGTCACCAGCAGGAGCAAAAGCACAAGAAGCAGAGAATTGAGCTTCCACCAGTTGTCACCCCTATAACTATCAGCGTGATCTCTGCAGAAGAAGTGAAGGGGGGCTACAGTTCAGTAAAGCCAATTGTCACATCTTCATCTTTCCACGGAGACAATTCAGCTTCTTTAAACCCCATGCAGGGGTTTAGGAACTTGGCTACTGACAATAAAACATCTTCGGGTGACGAGGATTCGAAAGGTCTCAGCCAATCGAACTGTGATGTTTCTTGTTGATCATGTTGGGACTCTGTATGCTGGATGTACCTTCGTAGTCTTTCGACAGACACAACTGCTTTTAGGTTCTCTCAACCTCGTCATAAGCCAAAATAACCCCAACGGCCATCTATTAAGGGCAAATAGGGTTTAGCAGTGTGTTGTTTTTTAACCCAGAGTTGTACTCTTATTAGGCTTAGGTAGGACTTCTAATTTTATTAGGATCATTCTGTGTCCGCAGCTGTTGTCATCTTGTATTTTCTAATTTTGTTGTCTTATTGGTGTGTCATTCTTATAGTTGGATAGTTTGTATTCCAAGATTGAATTTTAAGTGGATGTTTTTGTATTTTGTATCTGAAAATTTGAATTCAAGTGGATGTTTTGTTGATCAAGTATTGCTCTGTTTTCTTGCATGCATGGAAAAATACAGGACTCCACCTCTCTAGAATATCAATTTTATCTTGATGCTATGCAGTTGTCAATACACCGTCAAACTCCTACATATCATATTTCATCTTGTTCTTGTTAACTTTTGTATTTTCGGAAGGATGAAAAATCGCAAATCTCAAATTTTGAGGAAATGATAAGTGTTGGATCACTACATTTCTTTGCTTGAAGTGTGATATTATAATTCATTGCTAATGTAATGCAAACAATATAGATTTTGCCAATTGTCATTGCTGTCAGATAGTGGGTGATATATCGTATCGTAATATAGCAACTTGCTTTAATAAAAGTGGATTGAAATGCATCATCATGGCAACTTGCTTTAACTCAAGTGGATTGAAATGCATCAGCATGCCACAAAGAAAATAAAGAAAACACAAAATCATAAGAATAGAAAACTACTACCGTCAGCATGTAGAGCACACGAACAACTCTACATTGGTTCCAAATGAAGAAAACACAAGCAAAGAATAAAAAGTTTATACTACAGCTTCCAAACATGCCCTTTAGCCATTTATTCTACTGTTACTTTGTTTGCCTCCTTAAACATGTGAAGGAGAATCCAAGTCAACTTTAGAATTCTATGCATATAAATCACTCTTTCTTTAAAATATTCGGAGCATACTTAGTTGGGATTGTATATTTACACATAACTACCCTACAAAATATTTAAAACTACAGAAAGAACCTTTTTTTTTTTTTCAAAATGGTTTCTGCAGAAACATTTGAAGCTTCCTAAAGAAATTATCCGAAAGATGTTTCTCCAGAAAGGTTTTAAAAAGGCACTTTGATTAACTGCAAACACTCCTTATAGCACCTAATGACGATATTCAAACAAAACTGAAGAAAAAACTCATCATCTAGACAACCAAATTCTGGGAACATTAGTTGCTTTCAGAAATACAATCAAAACTTGCTCAGCAATCACATATATACAAAAAGTTCCAGGTTTGCATGACAGACAAATTAGAATCTGTCTTAAAGTTGGTCAACACTGAAGCCTATTTTTAGTTATGTAAACTATGTCTAGACAAAACGAGATGTCCTCAGCAGTTCTGCCCTCCATCCTTTGTTGACTTTCTCAATAAATTCTTCAACTCTTTTCCTCAACTCATCATCTTCTTCTTCACTGCTGTTATTTTTTTCATTTCTATCTTCGCCATCGTCGTTATCAGTAGGTGCTTCCTGCTCCTGAGAATTTGACTGCTCCTCAACATCCATCAATCTTGGAAATGAATGCTTGGAATTTGTTTCCTGCTTACTATATGCATATGTATTTGTGATCATCACTGGAGTATGACTTTCACTTTGTTGTTCAACACTAGAGCTGTGCTTACTATATGCATATGTGTTTGTGATCCCCACTGGAGTATGACTTTCACTTTGTTGTTCAACACTAGAGCTGGGTTTGGACCCCAAGAGAATCATAACAATGATCAAGTTACAGAAACAGAAGATGAAAAGAGAGTTGGAAGCTGCTTCAGTGATCAAATCCAATGCTGTATCAAACATTGTTACAGCCAAAATTACACAGAGAAGATATGAAGAAATGTTGCCGAATTGCGCTGTTTGAGCAGAATGAGATGATAATAATAACTACAAGTGTATAAGCCCTTTAAAAAGGGTTGTATATAGTTGAAAAAGTGTACATGGGAAGCTTTTTGCAGCAGAAGTTAAAGGGGGATAGAAAATGATGTGTGTTGTGAAAGCTAATGAAAGATGATATAATGACAATTATAATAATTCATTTCAATTGGTATCATATTCATTTTCGTATGCAAATGTAACGGAGATGCTTTCTGCCAACGGTGAAGTGGGGCTTTCTCTTCATTAATTTAATCAAAAGTCCATTGTACCATACAAAAGCATAGCATCACATGCCATTATCCAAAACCCAACTAATCTAATTTTTTTTCTTTTTCTTGTTTTATTATTGTTCCTTCCACTTGTTTTCCTTTAATTGCCAAAGAATTATAACAGTACAATTATATATATAAACTCTCGTATAAATTAACGTGACAATTTTATATTATTACTACATGTCTTATAAAATCATGTAAACACGTAATGGGGATGAAATTTGAATTTTAAATTGCTTGTACCACAAATTTTTTTTTATTATTGTTCTATAAATTAATATACAAAAGGGGGATAGATATATTAGTTAGAACAATGTTATATATAATGGTAAGAATTGCATTATTAAATTGATTTTCTTTTGTTATGTAACATGACCCTTAACCAGTCTCAAATGGTCTTGTAGTCTGTCCTTTCCATTTGCTTAAAAAAAAACAATACGTGGAAGTGGTTCTCATCTCAATTTGCCGTAGGTTAGGTTAGGTTGGTAAAATATTTTGTTTAATAATATTTTGGTCCCATTTTTTGACAAATAAGATGCTTCCAAATTTGGTACGCCAATAAGAAAATGTAATTTTTAAGCTGCCCAAAGTTGGCTATTAATGATCTGTTCCTGTTCACACCTCTGTTATGAACTGACTGTTCAATGCAATAAATAATAATTTAAACTTTAAGATATTCATCATTATTTGCAGTTGACTTTGGTTAGTGATAATTTATAGAATGCAGCACAATGTGTTTAATATCTAAATATTAATACAAACCAGCTCAAGTCTGAGGATTTTAAATTTTTATGAACAATAGTTCATATTAATGTACAAATAATTCTGCTCTTAGGTACTTGTAGTGAGAGTTTATAGGAGAAGAAAATATAGAATCACAAGACAATGATAGAGTAGATGATTGAAGTCGAGATTAACAGTAATTGCTAGCTCAGCTCAGCTTTAGTTGACTTTCCATACTGATTATCCAAATTCATTGAGAAATAATTCATGCATCCATCAAGAAGATAATTTAGATGTAAAGGACATATGCAAGAGAGAAGACTGATCAATAAACAAAAGATTGTCAAAAGGTAAAAATAAGCACGAGTTCAAGAAGAAAGCAATTTTTTAATACAAATAAGGATGGTTTGTGAAGTAAAATGCATGAACAACCAGTTAAAAATGCTTATAAACCAGCAAAATTGGAACTAGCTTGGATTAATAGAAGAGGATAACATAAAGCATAATAGTAATTTTTTTTATAAAGAACAAACACCACAAGCAGCAAGAGCAAAAAAGATTACTTAGACCAAAAGAAGACTGCAACAAGCAGAAACTGTATCACCTCTTCCTTTTCTTATTTCCTGCAACACCACCTTTATTATAGGCTCTCAAATCATCAGTGGTATCGGCTGTGTTCTGCTTCTTCATACCTTTTCGACCTCCAAAGCCAAACTTGGAATCTCTAAAACCACTGTTCTTCTTTTTGTTTCCCTTTCCACCACTGTGTCTTGCCTTACCCCCAGACCGATCTCCTGGAGCCACCCCTGGCCTCTTCTTATTTGATCTCTCAAATGATTTCCCATCTTCAAAGGCCAAATCTAACTCACCATCATTGACATCTCCAGTGAACCCACTTTGTTGCCTCTGCTTCCTCCACTTCTTAACGGATTCTATGTCTTCTTTCTTCTGCTTAGCTCTCTCCTTCGTCTTCTGGACTTGAATTTCTTTAGCTAGTTTCTTGGCCTCTCTTGCCTTCTTTCTCTCCTCAGCCTCCTGGATCTCTTTCTGCTCTGCCAGAAGTCGGTGCTTCACCTTTCCCATGTGAGCATCTGTCTTAACCATCTCTGCATAATAATCAGGCGGCCTAAGAAAAGGTAGCCCCATCGACTGAAGCTTCTCAAAGGCCTGCCTTGTTCCCTCTAATGCCTGAGTATAGAAAGATGCCTCCCTTTTTAGGTCATCATTCACATCCACATCTTGCTCTTGATCAACATCTATGGTAAGCTTATGTATCCATCCAGCATTTTCTGGCCAACTAATATCTTGAAGTTTTTCCTCAAGACCCTCTCTGTTGTATATGGCTCCCTGTGAAGGCTCGGCCAATTTCAGATCTTCCTCTTCATCTGATTCTAATTCAGATTCGGATTCAGAAACTTCATCATTGAGATCACTCATGTCATCATCTTCAAATCCATCCTCATCAAACATGGTTGATTCTTTATTAGGTTTCCCCATTAAAACAAACCTATCAAAACGATTAAAATGAAGCAAAATCAACATTCAGACTCAAGAGTGCAAAATACTACATTCTAACATTGGTTTCTTGATGAAATACACAGAGAATTTATAAGATCTTTTTCTTCGAAAAAAAAAAAACGAAATCTACAGAACTGTTTCTAGCAATCAGGCACATCATTCATAATAAATGAAAAAAAATTCTGCCAAATTGTATTTCGTTATCACCCAATACTACTACGTGCATATGGTTGTAAATCACATACCATTTTTACTCTTCAAGAAAAGGAAGTACAACATGAATTGAACACAATCACCGATTTTTTTTCAATCAGCAAACAATACTTAAACTTCAAGTATAAGAAGAAACATGCATAAACTTATCAGTATACGTATACATGGCTGACCTTCTAACTTCAACTACTAAGCTACTTAGGTAACTGAGCAACGAGTTGAAACTTTTGTGATCCAATAACTCGCACAAACAACCCAAAACATAAACTTTTTCCAGAATCAAACCCAAAATTACCTCTCTCTGTTTGGCTAACGAGAAACCCCATAAAAAAATTAAAACATAATTACCAATAAAATATCACGCTTTGTGTTAATTATTCTTCAGAACATGAATAGAATAAATACGGATTGAAATTTAATAGAAAATAATTAAAGTATAAACTGAAAGATAAACAATACCCTCTATGTTGCGGCCTCTGAAAACCTCTGCAAAACCCTAGTTTTTTTTTTTCGTTGAACCGTTAGAAAGAGGGAATTTAGTGAATTAACTAAGAAGATAAGAGGGCCGGGTGAGACCCGGTGATCCAGATGAACCGGGCCTATATTACCATGGGCCATCTGAAACACTAAGCCCTGTCAAAGAATTCGAGTACTACAATAGGCTTCTAGCCCAATCACTAATTTTAATTACACCCACACAAACTTCTAAGTTACGGCCATTTTTTTTTTCTGTTTTAGTGTGCAACGAGGACATTCTTATTAATGCACATCCCATCTTTCCAACTAGACCCACCCAAACCAATCTCGCGACCTGTGACGTTCACGAGCAATCTCAACCATCCACGTCACTACTCATTTTCTAAGAATCAACGGTAGAGATTTGATCACCCCTTGACAGACGCATGCATGCTGCTACTTTAAATGAACTAAGGTCTCTTATTCAAACGAGTTCGCTAGTAAAACACTGAACTGAAACCTCGTCGAGATCGAAACGAACAGCAGAGGAAAAAATGGTGACGATCAACGTTGTGAAAGCACGTCAGATCTTCGACAGTCGTGGAAATCCCACCGTTGAAGTATGTTTGATTCTATTTCACCGATGTGATTTGTCGTAAAATGTTTTCTTTTTCGTTTGTTAAGTAAGAAATTATTTCAGTTCGTTTCATCAACCGTAGATTAAATGTACAAAGCCCCTTCCCATTTGCCGTCGCGCGACGGCTCGATTTAATTGGTGAGAAAAAGTAAGAGAGAAAAGAAT